>JACEGR010001696.1:0-155893 GCA_014170235.1 Listronotus bonariensis
TAAAGTAACGTACCCACGGATAAGAGAAACCATGGCGTGCTAATATTTTCGTACCGCTTTGGCGGCAAGCTTAGCATTGTTGCCAGTTTGTACTTCAACTGCGTCGGTCGAAGCCTCATGTAAAATCAGCTGTGCGGAGACACGTAAACTTACTGCGTGTATCCAAGCAACGGCGTTTTCGATTTTCGGTAAAATTATAAAAAAATTTATTTCGATAAGGTGAGTTGTATTTGTCTCTAAACAGTGTGGTAAATTGCAACAGTTTTAATTATTCATGGTCTAAATAGGATAGTTTTACAAAAGAGAAAAAATATAATTTGTTTGTAAAATAAAAACCAGGTTTACGTACAGAGTGTCCGAATTTCGATGCAATTGCTTGGTTATTATTAGAGATAGAGACTTGCAGTTTTCGCAAAATGTGCTACTTTTTGATGAAGCGAAAGATGACACACAACAGATTTTTATGGCTTTTTTTGTATTTGACATACAGGCCAACTTTTTTTTCATTTTGGAACCCTCCTCTTATTGCAGTTGTCTTTTAACAAAAGTAAAAACTAATGATAGTGTATATTTTTACGTGGAATCCAGTGGTGTACTTAGCTAGATTTTTTAAAAAGTTTATTATTAGTATTTACTTTTGATATAAGTTAAAGGACAACTGAAGTACGAGGAGGGTCGCAAAATGGAAAAAAGTCAACGGAAAAAAACAAAAAGAATCATAAAAATATTTTAGTGTCATTTTTCGTTTTATCAAAAAGTAGCAACACTTGGCGAAAACTGCAAGTCTCTTTCCGTAATAATAACCAAGATACCCTGCAATTGCAACGAAATCCGGACACCCTGTATAGAGATTATAGCAAACTAATCTTTCAGCGGGAGTGCTTGAACAACGAGGCTACATTATTGCGTCGGGCTTCTATACAGTGCTGTATTAACCATTAGGCTGACTAGGCTATAGCCTAGGGCGCCATGAAAAAATAGGCGCCAGACAGGGAAGTAACAGGCGGCTTTTTTTTGTCTTTTTTTTAAAGAACAAAATATTATTACTTAGTCTAATAGATATTTAGCTAATAAACAATTTTTATAATAGGCTCAAAGTCCCTATCTATCTTTATTTTTTAGTTACTAGGACATGTTAAAAAAAAAACACTTCTTTAAAATAATTTTTAAGCAGAATGGTGATTACAATATACACGATTAATTTAAAAATTGGGGAAAAAATTACTACTTTAGGCTGTAAACAGTCTTAAAATAATTTTTAAGCAGAATGGTGAGTACAATATATACGATTAATTTAAAAATTGGGGAAAAAATTACTACTTTAGGCTGTAAACAGTCTTAAAATAATTTTTAAGCAGAATGGTGACTACAATATGTACGATTAATTTAAAAATTGGGGAAAAATATTATTACTTTAGGCTGTAAACAATTTTTCGTCACTGTTTTATTTAAAACATTCCCCTTAACATGCTTATCTTCAAAAAGTTTAGTAGTAGTAGATAATAATTTCTCTCCTTTTTCATAACTCATTTTTGCAATAATTTATTGTAGTAAATGTACATATTTTAACAAAATGTCTGTTCAAACCTAATACTATGAATTTTTAACAGACGCTCTTAAAGATAGTTGGAAGATAAGGGTGTTATAAGAAAAGTATTTGAAAAACAGTGACGAAAGAGGATATACGCACTTGTAAAATATGAAATTTGCGGCTTAAAGACCTCAAAACATTCGTAATTGTAATAATCTTTATTACTTAAAAAAGATTAAAGAAGATGAAATAAATAAAAAATAAAAGAAGTAGAAGCTTTGAGTCTACTATAAAAAAATAGCTATTTACTAAAGCTCTATTGAACTAAATAATAATATACAGGGTGTTCCTTTTAAACACACCAAGAAATAACTGATTGAACTTTTGAATATTGTGAAGATATTTTTGAGCACCCTGTATATTTAAATTAGCCTTAACCTATAAAATGGCATCTTTTGACCCCCTACAATAAAATTTAATACTTTCATGGATACAGTAACCTTTTCATTGACATATTTGGGGTGTTCCAATTTAAAAAATTTATTATTTTTCTGTGTAGCAAATTTGAGTATCCTGTGTATAAACAAAATATTTAAAATAATTAAATAGACATTTATCTCTATTTCATAAATGACTTTGAACGAAATCTCTAACTGCCATAGTTTAGGCGCTATAGAAGCCCGACGCACTAATGAAGCACTCTGTATTTATCATCCTGGCACGTTTTAACTTGTGAGGATGCAAGCAATTTAGGTAACCCATAGAATAACAGTAATTTAATGCTTAAAATACATAAAAAATATATTAGTGGTTCTTTATTCAATGTTATTAGTAATTACTGTTAAAAATAAATTTATGCATTTTTTTATATCAATAAACATTTTTTTAATATATTTTTTTTAACAGGAATTGCTGCTAAAGTCAAGGAAACGCATTAAAGGTAGGCAAAATTGTACTTCTTTTAAAAAAGTCCGTGTATTTCTTTAATAACGTCCCTAGTAAAAATGCGAATATATTTGCTGTAACGTTTTTTTTGTTTTAATTTAAAGATTTGCAATTTTTTACTTTTGAGACAACCTACGTAATTCCTTGGTTCTTAAGTGCATTTTATTGTCTTTTTATGTTTATTAGACGCAACAATGCCTATCTTAATGTTTTTAAATCAATTCCAGGTGATATTACCTCAATTTTAATGGAAAACCTTGCAAAAGTGCGATATGCTTTTGTATAACTCTCCGTATTTTTTCCAATAAAGAACTTTGGGGACGTCCATAAGTTACGTGAGGTGTTTTTTCATATTTTAGACCCCCCGCCTGGTGAGATTAAGTGAGATTTTCTTTAACCCCCTCCCCCTATCTAATCTCACGTGAGATTTATAATGGGAATACACAACTCATAATTTCTCGAACCAAAATTGATTTTGTCCTCCAAAAACTTTTAAAGATCCTTCATCCAAAAGAGCAACAATACATCAAATTTTTTTGGAAGGCCTGACCCAAAATTTAATTTTTTCCCTTTTCTACCTACACAAAAATACGTGAGATTTTCACAGACCCCTCTACCATCATTGTTAGATTTCGTGAGATTTTCCTCGATCCCCTTCTTCCTAAAAATATCTTACTTAATTTATGGACGCCCCCTTTCCAAAAGAACACATTTTTTTAAACATATAAATTTCTAAAATTTGCATTTTTTTATTTCGCTCCATTTAATTTGTAAGTACCCTGTGTAGTTTATTAGTTTTTAGATGCATTTTTTTGGTTATCTTAACTAGGTACACTGGTCCACATTTAATGAGTTTTGACTCAGATTTAGGTGAATTAACACTTATTTAATTTAAAAAAAAAAAATGACAAAAATGCACTACTTTTAAATATCCCTTTGTAATTTATTTAATAATCATTTATTATCAAACTTGCAAAAACATTCCAAAATAAAATTTATTTAAATAAATTTATGGGGAAAAACGAAACGTTTTTTTTTTAAACTTTATTGATATAGGACTCACGAATTCCTTTAAATTTTGCAGATGCCCAGTGGTTTATTTAATTTTTAAACAACCTATATAATTCAATTGACTCTTGGTTTCATAGTTTATCATCGGTTCTGGGTAAAAATACTGTAAATTAAATAAAAACTTGTAAAAAATGTACTACTTTTAAATAACTCTGTGAAATTTAAAGATCAAAAAGTGATTTAATTATTTAACACTCTGTATAACATAGTCAGTAAAAAGCAGCTTATAGACAATAAAAATAATAATAAAGGTATATAAAAATACCTTCTAAACACCGCTAAAATTCGAAGCCAAAAGTAACACCTAACCATCTCGGACTCAATCCTACCTAATCCTAATGTGACCTTGTGAGCAGTTACACTGCCTGCGTCGTTGTATACTAGTTAGAAGAAACAAATGCACAATCTGGCAACAAAAATGACTAACAGGTGCAATTTCAATGAAAAACGATTCAAATTATATTGGGAGTTTTCGCATGACCTGTCCTTAAATCGGCTATCCCATGATAACGCTTTAAAATTTCCTTACTCTATGATGTTATATATTATATTAAAAATTTTAAAACATTATTTATTATTTTACATACAAATAATAAATACAAATAAAAAATAATAATAATGGGTGACGTTAACGTTTAACAGGGTAATTTAAAATAAATGCGAAAAACTTATGAAAGTGACTGACAGGACTTCTGGTTAAACATAATTAAAAAATATAATAAAAATATTATTTATGGTAACAAAAGAAAATACGTAAAGGTTTCAGCCCTTAATATTATTATTTAAAGCTCTATCTCCTTAATTTTTTTTTGTTTATTCTTTAATTATTGCGTCAATGCTGCCTAATTATCAAGTTAAAAAATATGTGCACAAATGCCTATAAGAATTTTAAAAGCCTATAAAAATGTCCTATCAAAGACAACTTTTAAAATTTTTGCCAGAAGATACGGTTTCGACTAATAAAGCTTTAAACATTGATATACTTTTTAAATTTTACGTTTTTATTGTGGAATTTTGTAACTAACCAAAAAATAAATACGAGTATATAAAAAGAAAAGATTACCAAAAGGAAATTAATGTTTCACAAAAAGGTTTCATTTATTACATTGACATAACATTATTATTTTAAAAGTTATACACAGTGTAAGTTAAATAAATTTTTTTTCCTTTATAAGTAAATCATTTTTTGTTTTACTTAGTGGAACAAAATGATAATTTTTAATTATTGAAAATCATAATTTAATTAATCTTATCTCTCTATTTAAAGTTCATAATATATTTAAACCTATTTTCGGTAAATAGCTATTTGTTAAAATGTAGATTTATCGTCTTAAAGTAAGTAAATATAGGGTTTTGTGTAACAAATTTGCTGGAAATAGGTTTAAATATATTATGAAGTTTAAATATTTTAAACGATTAAATTAATAAAGTTATGATATTCGGCAATGTAATTTATTAACTTGTTCCACTGAGTGAAAAAGTGGTTCACCAGTGAGAAAAAAATCATTATTTTCTTCTTTACCTTAAATTATAAATAACTTTTATAAGAATAATTTTATATAAAAACATTTAAAGACCATTTTTGTAGAGCATTAGGTGTCCTTTAAGAATCTATGTCGCAATTTGTGTTTGTGGAAGAGCCCATGCATAATTGAAGACAAAAAAGGTATCATCAATAAATAAAAGGCATTATCAATAAATATTAAATTTCATTCACTTCTGTTAAAGGTGAAGACCCATAAATTATTTGTGGGGACCCCTAATTTGGGTGATCCTGCCCCTGGCCGGATGGCCCTGCTAAAAGTATATGTGCAAATATTTTTTTGCCGCCGCTTTATAGCAAAAGTAAGAGTAGAAATAATAAATGTAAACAAAAGGAAATATACCTCTAAATAATAATATGAAAGGCTCAAATATCCACAATATCTTTTTTTTTTTTGTTACCCTACAAATATTTACGATATGTTTTTTTGGCCCAGTCTAATACATATTGGATCCGAGACGTAATAATTTACATTTTATTTTATTATTTTATGTCCGTAGGTTAGGTGTAAAAAAAAAAACAAAATAGGAAAATTAAAAAACAAACAGGCTATCCACCCTTTATTTTAAACAAGGAATCACCTACCTTAATTTTTCGCTTTTTTTTGTTGTTTATATAATATGAAATATATTTTTTATTATCGGCTCTAACAGACAAATTTACGTTATAGTATATTAGCTGAAGGATTCTCTGCGCAATAAATCTATATCTGCATTTCAATGTACAAATTTATACAAAATTAATATCCAAAATTTTATAAGTGGGTTCTCTGTTATATGTCGACAAATATAAGAGACGATAAGATAAGTATTAAAAAACTAATTTTAATGTGTGCATTTATAGACTATGGTACTGTGGTAGTATATTGTTATTAGCCAATCTTGTGTTTTTTAAAAATATATACAAAAACTAAAAAGGCGACCTTTTTAAGTATTCTATTTTATTAGCAAAGAGACAAGTCAAAGGAAAGGAAGAGGGCGGGGCGATGGCCTTCCTGTAGCTACGCCACTGCTGCAACCGAAAGTAGACCTTTAGAAATATTTTTGACAACGTTGGTGTTTTATGTATATTTGTTCCAAAGCAAGCGTAGTAAAAGTTCCAATACTATAATTTTCTTGTAAACTTGATTATTTACTTTTCATACACATAGGGAGGAAAAACTCTACCCTGTTAATTTTTTTAGTAGCAGGCGCATCACATGTTTATTGCATATTTAAAAAAGTAACTTAATACAAATTAAACGAAAAGACCATTAAATGGGCGTATCTTTTTAATTTTTTAAAAAGCTAAACACATATAAAACAAAAATATTTTTAAAATTAAATAAGAAAACTGGCATAACCAGTAATTAAAAAACTTAATGCTGACATCGGGCTTATGGGCGGTGGCGTTTAAATAAATAAATAATAACAATTAAACTAAAGTCGATGTGCAGAATTAAAAATTAAAAAATGTATGTTTTTAATTAAATTTTAAACTTTAGCTTTATTTTAATTAAGTTTTATTGTTTTTAAAGTTAAACCAAAAAAAAATCGATATGTGGATAATACCAACGATAAAACTATTGGTTAGTATTATACTGTTTTATATCGAACTTTGTATGTGAATTTTTTTAATACGAGCAACTACTTCGATTAATTTTATAAAAAGTAAGATTTGGAAAATTTTAAAAACTTGATCACTGGAACTGGAAGGTAATTTTGGCTTCTTTATTTTAAATGGAGCACTCTATTATATTACTTATTATTTGATTCTGCGTAAAATTCAAAACATATTTTAGGTGTTTGTAATATTTCAATTTTTTTGTAAAAATCATGTTGTTAAGTCATAACATAACGCTAAATTTTCATTTGTATATAAAAAGGTCTTATTTAGTAGACTGTATTGATATTTTCACAATAAATAAATACAGGTTAGTAAATATTATCAGTAATTTTTTAAATAAATACCCCTATCTTTTATTGCCTTACTCTATTAAGCAATAAAAATACAAGTAGGTTTGTTTTAACAAACTTACCTTTATTTGAATGTCTATTTTAAATATTTATAGTGTTTAAAATATAAATAATATACATTAAAAAAGGTAAAGTTTTTTGGGCATATGGCTCCTTAATGACAGCATAGAGTAAGGAAATTTTAAAGAGTTATCATGAGATAGCCACTTTAAGGACAGGTCATGCGAAAACTCCCAATATAATTTGAATCGGTTTTCATTGAAATTGCACCTGTTAGTCATTTTTGTTGCCAGATTGTGCATTTGTTTCTTCTAACTAGTATACAAGCGACGAAGGCAGTGTAACTGCTCACAAGGTCACATTTGTTCGCCGTTCCCCGGCGTTGCCTCGGTCGCTGGTTGTTCGAAACGTAAAGTCACCGTCGAGTGATTAGAATATCACTCGACGGTGGTAAAAGCAGGATTGAGTCCGAGATGGTTAGGTGCAGGGGGTGTCAATTGGATTACAAAATTGGTAACAGCGAAATTTGTGAATATGGTGAAGTCGCCCATCCGAGTGTTTATGTTGCCAAATATCATTCCGCGGGAAATTTAAATTATGGATTTTTAATTTAAAATAAGAATTATCCATTATAAAATTAATATTTTAAAAATACTCTAATAAAAGCCTAAAAAATATATATTTTCAAGATTTCTATGCAAAACAACCACTGTTTATTATTTTTTGAAACAGTAATTTACGCCATTGCGTGTCCGCCACGTGTGCGCATTACTCTATTTTAATTTTTAATGGTTGCTCTGTTTGGCTTGTTTGTCTGGTCCACTTGTTGCTATTTCTTTAAATAAAACTGAAGTTTTTGGATATATTCGTGCTGAATTTTAGTAAGTATTATATTTTGTATATTTATTTATTAGCTTCAAAGATTTAAACACTTTTAATTACTAAATTTTGATGGATAAGTTATTCTAACCACATTTTAACATTTTAGGGCCAGAAATCTTGATACCATCGATCCGTTGTAGCAGGTTTGTTTTAAAATGCTTTACATTGCGTAAAGCATCAATGTTTTTGTCAACTCGATGAAACATATAAAGGCTTTATCTTTATTCTACTCAGTATTGATCTGGTAAGTTTTTTAACCATGTTCGAATTAATGTTTAAAATGATCAGCACACTGCAGGTATTTCTGTCTACAAATAATACTTTATTATGGTTTTTAAACGTCTTCAGGAATTATAGGTATAAATGTGAAGTGTTATTAGTTATTATGCTTCATGAGCAATAGGTTTTGGTATATCGGTCAGTAATAGAATGACAAAACAAGCACTATTTGTCATGCATGTTTACATGCCGGTATTTGGTTAGATTATCTCTTTTCCTCACATTGCCTTTATGTTATGTTATTTAGCTAACCCGTATAAGTTAAGGTGGTGGTAAAAATTAATTAGCTAATGTCAGAGAAAATTCATTATGTCTTGGGGTGGGTAAATGCTTGTAAATTAACAAAAAGCCAATTAATGTATCTCTTTTATTTGAATATAGTTACATAAGGGCCCTTGATTTAATGGAATGACTACCTCGGTTAGACACATTCGTTTTGTAATTTCTGTATTGGTATTAAGAATCCTTTCATATTTTTTAAGTAGATTTCTGTTTTATTTTTGTCAGATTATCGTTACTTTCAGTTTAGTAAAACACTAATATGGAATTCATTCAAAATTTTGACTTTGTTGGAGTTTTTGTAAAATTAAAATATAAAGCCCTTGTTTTGTTTTTTTTATCATTAGGGTAGGTAAAGGCAGAATAATTATGTACTGTTATAATTAAACAGAGTATGATTAACACCATAATTTAGCATATAATTTGTGTTAAGAATTCCTGTAAAATTTTTTGTTTTATAGCACTCGCCGTGTATTGTGAAAAGACATCAAGACTTTTCGTAGATCATCCTGCATTTAAGTGCAAAAATCACAATCCTCTTCAAGATGGTTTTACCCACATGAGGACAAGTTTAACTTAAGTTTAAATACCATGTGAAAAGAATGCTCATAAGATTGAAAAGTTTTAATTTGGTAATGTTGTTTACATTGTTCTTATGAAAATGTTTTTTTTTTAAATTTAAAATCTGTTTAAACTACACCATCTAACCTTATACCAGTAAAATCATATTAACGAGATCCTTAGATTTTTGCAGTTAAACACAGAGTTGTTTTTTTTCAGAATAAAATACTCCAATAGATAGTACAAATAACAATTTATGACATATCCTACACCCAATAGGCATTATTATTGTGAAATTGTAAGATATCTGGACAAATATAGATTTTCCATTTCATTTCATAGCAGTATCTTGATCTAAAAAATATTTGTATGTATATTATTTTGTTTTTAGATCACAAATACAAAGTACTGGTTCGTGGCATCCCGATTAAAGATAACCTCTTTGAAAATATATAATTAATATTGTTTACATTGTAAATCATTTATTTTTAATTTTATAGTGTAAAAATCTATGCATTTGTGTAGTTTTATTGTATATTGTACATAACAGTTTTTTCTGTAAAAATAAAACACTTTTTAAATTTAAACTTTAAAATAATTACTTTTATTTACTAAAGACCATCCAATTTTACATTTTCTAATATTTATTTTATTTGCAAGTAATTTAAATGTTCTAATTTCATTTAAAAAATAAAAGCAAAAATTTATTTTCACATTTTAAAACTTTATTAACCTAAAATTCAAATTTTTTTCTTCGGCAATTCTGATTACTTGTTAAATAAAATAATGTTAGTAAGTGTAAAATAATTTCAAAATAAAAACAAAAGGTAGCCATATTGAACTGCCGCTCTGTCGATAAAACAGAACGCTATTGTCGCCCATCCACGAACGTCGTAACTTGAACTCAAAATATTCAAGTTACGACGTTCGAACGCCCATCCGAGTGCTTTTGTTGCCAATAGCAGCAAAAATGTTGCCGGTTGGAATACATTAATTTGACATTTCTCTAACCTTTTGTATTTTGTGGTTAGGTGATACTTTTGGCTTCGAATTTTAGCGGTGTTTAGAAGGTATTTTTATATACCTTTATTATTATTTTTATTGTCTTTAAGCTGCTTTTTACTGACTATGTTATACAGAGTGTTAAATAATTAGGTCACTTTTTGATCCTTAAATTTCACAGAGTTATTTAAAAGTAGTACATTTGTTACAAGTTTTTATTTAATTTACGGTATTTTTACCCAGAACCGATGATAAACTATGAAACCAAGAGCCAATTTACCAAAAAAATATAACAACAATAAATGCACTTAAAAGCAATTGAATTATATAGGTTGTTTAAAAATTAATTAAACCACTGGGCATCTGCAAAATGTAAAGGAATTCGTGAGTCCCATATCTATAAAATTAAAAAAGACGTTTTTTTTCCCATAAATTTATTTAAATAAATTTTATTTCGGAATGTTTTTGCAAGTTTGATAATAAATGATTATTAAATAAATTACAAAGGGATATTTAAAAGTAGTGCATTTTTGTCATTTATTTTAAAATTAAATAAGTGTTAATTCACCTACGTCTGAGTCAAAACTCATTAAATGTGGACCAGTGTACCTAGTTAAACCAATCAAAAAAAAAAAACTACACAGGGTACTTACAAATTAAATGGAGCGAAATAAAAAAATTGCAAATTTTAGAAATTTATATGTTTAAAAAAATGTGTTGTTTTGAAAAAGGGGCGTCCATAAATTAAGTAAGATATTTTTAGGGAGAAGGGGATCAAGGAAAATCTCACGAAATCTAACAATGATGGTAGAGGGGGTCTGTGAAAATCTCACGTAATTTTTGTGTAGGTAGAAAAGGGAAAAAATTAAATTTTGGGTCAGGCCTTCCCAAAAAAATTTGATGTATTGTTGCTCTTTTGGATGAAGGATCTTTTTTTTTTATCTTCAAAAGTTTTTGGAGGACAAAATCAATTTCGGTTCGAGCAATTAGGAGTTGTGTATTCCCATCATAAATCTCACGTGAGATTAGATAGGGGGAGGGGTTAAAGAAAATCTTACTTAATCTCACCAGGCGGGGGGGTCTAAAATATGAAAAAACACCTCACGTAACTTATGGACGTCCCCAAAGTTCTTTATTGGAAAAAATACGGAGAGTTATATAAAAGCATATCGCACTTTTGCATGGTTTTCCATTAAAATCGAGGTAATATCACCTGGAATTGATTTAAAAACATTAAAATAGGCATCGTTGCGTCTAATAAACATTAAATAGACAATAAAATGCACCTAAAAACCAAGGAATTACGTAGGTTGTCTAAAACGTAAAAAATTCCAAATCTTTAAATTAAAACAAAAAAAAAACGTTACAGCAAATATATTCGCATTTTTACTAGGCACGTTATTAAAGAAATACACGGACTTTTTTAAAAGAAGTACAGTTTTGCCCAGCTTCAATGCGTTTCCTTGACTTAAGCAGCAATTCCTGATAAAAAAATATATTAAAAAAAAATGTTTATTGATATAAAAAAAAAAATTTGCATAAATTTATTTTTAACAGTAATTGCTAATAACTATAACATTGAATAAAGAACCACTAATATATTTTTTATGTATTTTAAGCATTAAATTACTTTAATTCTATGGGTTACCTAAATTGCTTGCATCCTCACAAGTTAAAACGTGCCAGGATGATAAATACAGGGTGCTTCATTAGTGCGTCGGGCTTCTATAGCGCCTAAACTATGGCAGTTAGAGATTTCGTTCAAAGTCATTTATGAAATAGAGATAAATGTCTTTTTAATTATTTTAAATATTTTGTTTATATACAGGATACTCAAATTTGCTACACAGAAAAATGATCAATTTTTTTAAATTGGAACACCCCAAATATGTCAATGAAAAGGTTACTGTATCCAAGAAAGTATTAAATTTTATTGTAGAGGGTCAAAAGATGCCATTTTATAAGTTAAGGCTAATTTAAATATACAGGGTGCTCAAAAATATCTCCACAATATTCAAAAGTTCAATTAGTTATTTCTTGGTGTGTTTAAAAGAAACACCCTGTATATTATTATTTAGTCCAATAGAGCTTTAGTAAATTGCCATTTTTTTATAGTAGACTCAAAGCTTCTACTTCTCTTTATTTTTTATTTATTTCATCTTCTTTAATCTTTTTTAAGTAATATAGATTATTACAATTAAGAATGTTTTGAGGTCTTTAAGCCGCAAATTTCATATTTTACAAGTGCGTATATTCTCTTTCGTCACTGTTTTTCAAATACTTTTCTTATAACACCCTTATCTTCCAACTATCTTTAAGAGCGTCTGTTAAAAATTCATAGTATTAGGTTTGAACAGACATTTTGTTAAAATATGTACATTTACTACAATAAATTATTGCAAAAATGAGTTATGAAAAAGGAGAGAAATTATTATCTAGTATTAATTGTGCTGCACATTTGTCAAAAAAAGCTTTAGACGAAAAATGTGTCCAAGAGTGCTTTTGGTAAGATTTGTTGACAAGGGAAGTGTATCATACGAGAAAAAACAAACCCAACATTTTTCAATAGATGCACATAAAAACTTTTTGAAGATAAGCATGTTAAGGGGTATGTTTTAAATAAAACAGTGACGAAAAATTGTTTACAGCCTGAAGTAATAATATTTTTCCCCAATTTTTAAATTAATCGTATATATTGTAATCACCATTCTGCTTAAAAATTATTTTAAGACTGTTTACAGCCTAAAGTAATAATATTTTTCCAAATTTTTAAATAAGTCGTATATATTCTAATCACCCTTCTGCTTAAAAATTATTTGAAGACTGTTTACAGCCTAAAGTAATAATTTTTTCCCCAATTTTTAAATTAATCGTAAATATTGTAATCACCATTCTGCTTAAAAATTATTTTAAAGGAGTGTTTTTTTGTTTGAACATGTCCTAGGGACTAAAAATAAAGATAGATAGAGACTTTGGGCCTATTATAAAAATTGTTTATTTGCGAAATATCTATTAGACTAAGTAATAATATTTTGTTCTATTAAAAAAAAAAACAAGAAAAAAGCCGCCTGTTTTTTCATGACGCCCTAGGCTGTAGTCTAGTCAGCCTAATGATTAATACAGCACTGTATAGAAGCCCGACGCAATAATGTAGCCTCCTTGTTCAAGCACTCCCGCCGGAAGATTAATTTGCTATAATCTCTATACAGGGTGTCCGGATTTCGTTGCAATTGCAGGGTATCTTGGTTATTATTACGGAAAGAGACTTGCAGTTTTCGCCAAGTGTTGCTACTTTTTGATAAAACGAAAGATGACACTAAAATATTTTAATGGCTTTTTTGTTTTTTCCGTTGACTTTTTTCCATTTTGCGACCCTCCTCGTACTTCAGTTGTCCTTTAACTTATATCAAATGTAAATACTAATAATAAACTTTTTAAAAAATCTAGCTAGGTACACCACTGGATTCCACGTAAAAATATACACTATCATTAGTTTTTACTTTTGTTAAAAGACAACTGCAATAAGAGGAGGAATCCAAAATTAAAAAAAAAGTTGGCCTGTATGTCAAATACAAAAAAGCCATAAAAAATCTGTTGTGTGTCATCTTTCGCTTTATCAAAAAGTAGCACATTTTGCGAAAACTGCAAGTCTCTATCTCTAATAATAACCAAGCAATTGCATAGATATTCGGACACTCTGTACGTAAACCTAGTTTCTATTTTACAAACAAATTATATTTTTTCTCTTTTGTAAAACTAACTTATTTAGACCATGAATAATTAAAACTGTTGCAATTTACCACACTGTTTAGAGACAAATACAACTCACCTTATCGAAATAAAATTCTTTATAATTTTACCGAAAATCGAAAACGCCGTTGCTTGGATACACGCAGTAAGTTTACGTGTCTTCGCACAGCTGATTTTACATGAGGCTTTGACCGACGCAGTTGAAGTACAAACTGGCAACAATGCTAAGCTTGCCGCCAGGCAGTGCTTAGCTTGCCGCCAAAGCGGTACGAAAATATTAGCACGCCATGGTTTCTCTTATCCGTGGGTACGTTACTTTATGCTTTTAGGGACACTATGTGTACAAAATGTCGACGGACAGGATTTAAGCAAACTGACGAATAAAAAAATTAGTTTAAAAAATGGCCTTTTTGCTAAAGGTTTCTTCTAGTTATAAAATATTTTTGATAGACTAAAACCTAAATTTTGTGTATACTGGGTGCAAAAAAGCATTTTTGTTCTCGAAGAGTAAACTTTTTATTATTAATTTTAAGGCATTTTCAATTCAAACTTTATTTTACAATTAAATACATATAGTACATATGTTTCTCACAGATGGTTTCTCCGTAACTTTTTAACTTTTAGAATAAATAAATTAAATTTGGTATATGGTTATTTAACATAATGGCAAATTTACTGGTTTCCTATAAATTCCGGTTTAACTGGAAATGACAACTTCTTTTAAATTTTAAATGGCACCATAAGTATATTTATCTAATTTCGACAAAATATGACATTCAGAATAAAATGACACCTTACATGTCATTTTTAGATATTTCTGCTGTCAAAAATATACTTTTAAAATTTTAGTTCATAGTGCCATGATTAAGCTAAGTAATTTTAAGTAAATTAGCCATAGAAAAATAAATTTTTCATCTTTGTAAATTGCAGTAATTTTCGGTTAAACTGGAAGTAATAGAAAACAAGTGAATAGATTAATTAATGCAAAAATATGACACAAAACTATACACCAAATTTAATTTTTCTATCGTAAAGATCAAACGTTATATGGGAAAACCACCTGTGAAAAAAACCCAGTGTAGGTAATAATTTATAGCATTTAAAATAAAGAAGGGTAAAGCTGTTTTTTAAACTCAAAAGTTTTTATATTATTTGCACTTCGTGACTGAAAATAAAAATGTAATTGTGCCAATGTATTAAGTTCTTTTAACCTAAAAACATAATACACGGTTACGAAATAATATACAGGGTGGGCTAAATTAAACTTGCACACTTTTTAACTAACAATTATTATTTTCTTTGTTGAGCGAACCTTTTTAAATTTTAAAGTGCTAATGGGTATTGTGTTCTCTTTAGGTTGGTCAAATAGATTTAGATAAGACTGGACTTACTTACTTTTTCCAAAATACTTTATTTAACCTCGTTGCAAAAGAAATCGGATTTAGCTATAACTAAGCTAATACGTTTTTCTTGTTGACAAACTATGGGTTATTATTTAGTAAAAGCAAATCTGTCAACAGTTTTAAGGATTCAGGGATTATTATGATTTTTAATAAATAATGCACCCCATAAAGCATGCATGTGTGTTAAAAATGTTAAGTTACCATGGTTCTTGAGTTGGATGCTTATACAACCTAACAGTAAATCATTAAAATTAAACGTAGTAGCCTAATTGTAGATAAATTTGATTTCTTTTGCAACAAAGTAATATTTACCATTTTGGAAAAAGTCCCGTTAGTCCAGTCCTGTCTAAATCTATTTGACCAAAATTGACAAATTTAAAGAAAACGTATCTGCCTGTTAGCCGTAAAAAATGAAAAAGATAGGCGCAACAGTTAAAAAGCTATCATTAGTTAAAAAGTGTGCAAGTTTAATTTAGGCCACACTGTAAAGGGTGTTTCTTTATGTATAGCACAAAAACCAAAGATTTCCTTATGACAAAATATCTAGAATAAGGTAAAAAAACATACTTTATAATTAAATAAATACAAAGGTACAGGGTGTCAAAGTAAAAACAATAAAAATTAATTTATTTTATTTATTTTTAAATAAAAAATTTAAAAAAAAACTTAGTATACAGGGTGTCTCTAAATGGTCTGTACAAAATGCTACCACAAACTTCTTGGACCAGAATACGACGATCTAACCTAATTTACCTTAGTCGACAAATTGATCGTATGCAAGATACAGGGGGTCAAAGTTATTGTTTTATTTAAGTATTTTTAAATATAACACTTATTATAAAACACTTTTTTACAAAATTAAGTATTAAGAGGTTTTTGGGTGGGAATTTAAAATATGCTAATGTTTTTGTTGTAAAATATAGAGGGACCTGCCGTCCATTGCTTAGGTTCAAAGTGTCGTCACTTTTTTTTTGCCTTGGTATATTATAATATTGGTGAAGTATTTTAAATCTTCCATATTTATTGCATCAAAAAGGTATACCTGATAAATATTGCTACGAGCAACCGTTTTTAAAATATTTCGGATTAATTAATTATTATTTCACAGAAAAGTTAGCCATTGCATTTATTCACGCCTTATCTACAGTTTGCCCACTGAAACGTGCGAGACGACGCAAGAAGGCAGGGGAAATAATATTCTGCATTATCCAGTCTAATCAAAAGCGTGCAAATAAATGATTGCTTAACAGTTTAAATATGATAAAAAATATGTAAGCAATAATTTATTTTTTAAAATGTAGTGGAAACTGCAAATATCTAAATATTTTTAATTATAAGGAGAATATCATCTTAGTAATATAATTAATAGCATCAGTGATACTAAAAGAATTCGACTGTCTCTTTGTAAATAATTTGTTTAACTATTCACACAACGTTTTAAGTAGTCATATCTCTA
The DNA here is from genome assembly GCA_014170235.1 of Listronotus bonariensis. Classification (NCBI taxonomy): domain Eukaryota; kingdom Metazoa; phylum Arthropoda; class Insecta; order Coleoptera; family Curculionidae; genus Listronotus; species Listronotus bonariensis. The sequence goes on from JACEGR010001696.1 coordinate 16,658, forward strand.
TCCGTTTTACACTTTACACTTGAAAACGGACATAGATAGGACTGCCTGAAACGTTGTGTGAATATTTGTAAATAAAGATTATGAAAGTCCGTAATTCTTTTAGTATGACTGATGAAGATAATTATTGTCTACCACATTCAAACAAAGTTAATAGGTAGCATTATATATTAATACATTTTATATATATATATATATATATATATATATATATATATATATATATATATATATATAAAATATATTAATATAAAATATTAAGAAAATAAATAAAACTGGAGAAAATAAATAAAAAATCTTACAGAATAATGGTACAAAACAACAAAATTCTTGTACTGACGAAAAATGTTTAACAAAAAAGGAAACTCTTGTATTTATGCACAAAAATGTAAAACTTCATTTAGTAAATATTGTAGCAGAACGCTGTTAAAAAAAATAGTGTTACTCGCTAAGGAAGAGGTATTGCCAGTACATTAACAAGAAAACTTATTAAAAACATATTTTCCATGATAATTGGGTCAATTTTAAATATAATTAAATATATAATATATTAATTATATTAAATTTTGCACAAAATACATTTTTTCCTTATAATTTTACGTCTACAGCCACAAACCCTTAATAAATATTTGTACGTTTTAAAAAAATTAACTGTTAACTTCTTCTTCGTCGTCTTCATTGTCATCGTCATCATCGGAGTTGTCATCATCACTGCTCTCATTGCCAACTTGAATCATTAGAGGTTCTACTTCCTCCATGTATTGATCAGTCTCCCAAAATTTTTTTCAATGTCAGTCACATGCCTGCAACATTTTTCCAAATCTGTGGGTGTAATAGACGCCAAACCCTGCTCAACAAAATCTAATAAACTTTTTAAAGATAGATCACCGGTCGTGTTGTGGCTACGTATAAAATATTTTAATTGGGCCCATATTAACTCAATGGGGTTAAGTTGTGGAATATGGCCAGAAGAACGAATAATTCTATCTACTATATAGTTTTTTTCATCACCTGTGCGCAAATTGGACTAAACTATTACATCCGTTTTTACAGTCAAGTCTATTTGCATAAATTTGTAAAGATTATCAGTAAACGATGGAGTACGACGACGAATTGTTAGCATTAGCTAGTGTTTGTTTAAATAAAAAAGAAAAGATAAAAAACCTAGAATATCGCAGAAGAGTTGGATCGAAAAAAGAACCACTTACTTCCATATTAATTTAATAATAAAATAGAGTTCAATAAATTCCAAAAGAATTTTTTTCTTTCACTGACATTATTATTACCACAAAAAAAACAAATAATGATAAAGACCCATCAAATAGAAAACGATAAATTAAAGCCACATTCACGCCAATACAACTATTATTTATTCACTACGCATGTCTTTTGTATGTCGTTGACACACATGCATTTGCACCAACCACATGCAAATTATCTGACCATCCAGAATTTACACAAGCCAAACTTTTTGCTTGCGCAAGTAAACGATTTTTGTTTACATGCTAAAATTTGTTTGCATAAGTCAATTTGCGCAAATTGCATAAGCGTAAAACCCACCTTTAGGCTTGAAAGGAAAACAGATTTATTTATTTAATTTATTATTCAGTTACATCCATACCTACCTTAATTATTTTTGAATACGATGCAAAATCAAAATACTACTATCTACGGTATAATACCCACCCAAAACCACAACACTAAAAATTGTTAATAGGAAACAAATATTTTAAAAGCCGGGTAAGTACGGTAAGTACAATAAATTCCAAACCATTGCATTCCCCGTCTATGTTGATGCGATGCTCCACCTCCTTGGAGGCTCGTTCCAGCGGCAACCAATCAGTAGACATTATTTGAGTGCTTATCTTGGTAAAGTAGCACTGTTGTCGGAAATTAAGAATGTAAAAACATTTTAGGGCGATATGAATAATAAAACATAGTATAAGCGGTTCATCTAAGAAAATAGAGCAATAAAATAAAATATCTTTTGGGAATTAAAAATAAATCAATAACAAGGTGTAAACACGAACTGTATAAAATATAAAATATTATATTTAAAAAAGTATAAAATAGGTTCACAGCATTAGAATGAAAAACTGGCAACATCTTAAAACCAACTTCAGTTTTTTCCGCATTCTTTTTATCTGGCTAGACTCAGTTGGCGAACTTTAGGCCACCTGGTAGTGTCCAAAAGTCTGTACAAACTACTACCACAAGTTCTTTGGGCTAAAATACAACGATCCGATGCAGTTTATCTTAGTCGAAAGGTTGCTGGTTTACAAGATACAAGGTGTCAAATTTTTCAACACCCTGTAATTCGCAAAACAGCTACCTTTCCACTAAGACAAGTTGCATCAGATTGTTGTATTTTGGCCCAAAAATTTGTGGTAGCATTTGTTCAGACCTTTTGGACCCTACCAGGTGGCCTAGATAAAACTAAGGCAAACTTTTGTATGAAATAAAAGTTTAATCCGAAAGATCTCAAAAACGGTTGCTCGTAGCGATATTTATACAGTATTTATGTTTAGTGCAAAAATTATGAGATATTAAAAATTAATAAATAAAATTTTAATATACAGAGGCAAAAGAAAGTATGACACATTGAACCTAAGCAATAGACTGCAGGTGGCTCCCTCCACATTTTACAACAAAAACATTACCATGGTTCGATTCCTCATTCCAAAAAACTCTTTCTACTAATTATTGTAGCAAAATGTTTTATAATAAATTAAATATTTAAAAATAACTTAAATTAAATCAATTTGTCGACCAAGGTAAATTGGGTTAATCGTCGTATTTTGGTCCAAGAAATTTGTGGTAGTATTTTGTACAGACCTTTTAGGGACACCCTGTATAGAGGTTTTATTAATATATATTAATATTATAATTTATTAAAATATTTAAATTTAATACTTTTTTTTTTAAATAAATACATGTTTCTCTAACCTAATAAAATAAAACGCATGGTCCAAACTGAGGAATAAAATTTTTTAGTTTGATAGATTTTATACAGGAAGTTATAGGTAAAAATGTGAAAAATGCAAAGCAAAGTACTTTTGTTTTTTAAAATATAACACAATTGAAAAGGTAAATGTAGTAGAGAATCTAATTTAATGATAAAATTAAGAGTTGAAAAACGCACTAAAACCTAATTATTGGTTAAGAAGTAGCAAAATTTAAAATAAAATTAAAATAGTTTAAAGATATTTGTTAAATTAGCTTTGTTGTGTCAACTGTTTAATTGTTAATAAAAAACATGTCAAAATATTGACAAAATCAATTATTTTTCTTTAATGCTATAAATTTACATTTTTAATATAAAATTCAAATCTTTACCAAATTTATGGTAAAATTTTAATCTATTTTTAAGAATAAATTTACTTGACTTCTGGTACATTTTTATTATGTTTAGTTGTAATTTCGATAATTTGGAGTAATATTTTGTATTTCTTAGTTTTTGGAAATGAGATCAGTTTTCCTCAAATATCGATTTATAATCCAAAAATTGTTGCTTCTTTTGTACTCTTGTAACACCCATTCTGGGACTCACTCTATAAAATTAAAGACAAAAAAATATATATAAGTGTACGATACTAAAGTTTATAAAAGCAAGTAAAAATTGACGTTGGAAAAATTTATTTTTCTTTTAAAAAATAGATATTGTCTTAATCATAATTTTTAGTCACCTCATTTGCAAGATTTTTGTTTAAAAATTATCTTTAATACAAGATTTAGCAAGCAGAAAAGTCAAAATCGCATTTAATTTAGATATATTATGAGACAAAATTTCTTAAGCAGGCCATTTAAAATCGACCATTTAGTTTGTATGTAAATTAGGGTGGCCCATCTCTATGGAAGTAATTTTTTTATTATTTTTACCGGGCCACCCTATAATAATGTTTCTTTATGTTAAAAAATTTAATGTACTAAAATTTAACCTAATCCGACTAGAGGAACACGTGCCGCAAGCTATTCAAAATATTAGGCATAGGTAGACACACAAAATATTCTGTTATTTTATTCTTTCCAGCTAAGGCAGGGTAGATCAGTGTCAGACTGTTTTGTATCCTGTTTTTAAAGTATGTATTCCTTAATGTGTCATTTTTAAAAATAAAAATACCTGACAGCCTTGCATATACTAATTAAGAGTGGAGAAGTGAATGCCTGAAGTGCCTTTTTGCAGCATTCAACCGGTAAGGAAGAATCCTTGGCAGTTTATAAAACTTTATTTGATTGGAATTTTAAAAGTTCAATTTTTGGTTTATGTTGTGACAGCCCTTAATTTAAAGTCTTTCAGTGGTGCAGCTTCAATATTGCAACAACAATTAGAAAGATATTTAAATTTTTCTTATGAACACCATAATTTTAAAATAGTTTTGCAAAGTTTTTTGGTGTAAAAATGCCCTCTTCATCTGGTTATGATGCTGTTTTATTTAAACGTTTTAAATAACATTGGTTTGAATAAGAAAAACTAATTTTAAATCCGTGCTTTAAGCCAAAACAATTAAACAAATTTACATTGTTTTTTAAATATTTTTTAAATTTGTAAAAGTTAACGTTTTAATGGATTATATACGTTTTTTAAAAATGTTATGTCTTTTTTATTTTAGTCATTAAAAATTTAATATAAAATTTTTGTAAATAACAATATATAAGCGAATAATTACTTAATATCGATAAAAATTGGTTTGTGTTTTAAGGAATAGTGGGGAAATATATATAAAAAAATAATTTACAAATACAAATAATTGCCCATAAATATTTAGTTTTATAATAACAAATAAAAATTTAGCCAACTTCTCGGTGTTGTAAAAAATGGTATTTATATAAAAATATTTAAACTAAATGATAGCACAAGAAAGTTTTGGTGCTCTCTTACCACAAAAAATATATTTACACGTTAATGCAATAGACACTGGTTTTATTTAGCCTAGAAGGGTGCAGAAGGTAAAAGTTTGGAAACTCGGATAAGACATAGAGCTCGGAGTAGCGCATTCGCCTTGGCCGCTGTTTAGAACATTCAATTGTTAAATCGGCTAAATAAAACCGGTTCTTGAAACATTAAAACTCTTTTATCTTTTTTTTGGTGAGAAAGCACTAAAATCATATTGTGCTATCGTTTAGTTAATAGATTAACTTTTATTTTAAATATACAATAATTCTTCTACAACACCAAGAAGTTAGCTAAATTTTCATTGGTTTTTATAAAACTTATAATTAATAAACAATTATTTTTTACGCATTTTTTCCTTTACCACTTCTTAGCACACAAACCAATTGTCATTAAAATTTAATAGATATTGGCTAATATGTTGTTATTTATAAAAAAAAACAAAAAACTAGTAGCTTTTTTAAATTACATATACAGGGTGAGGATTTTAAAGTGTTACAATGCGATATCTCTAAAATGTGTTGCATGATTTTAACAAAAGTTGGTATGGGTAACAAGTAGCAAGGGGGACATACTCTGACGTAGTACTTAAATTTTTACCCCCTCCAGTTTTTGACGGGTGGGGGTAACTTCAGAATTTTAATTAATTTTAATTAGAATATTTAAAATTAACGCTGGTTATGCTTCAAAAGGTGTTGAAAGTGGCCTCCGTTGACTTCTAAACATTTCAAAATTCTTTTTTGACAGGAGTTGCGCACACGATTTAACATGTCGGCAGTTACTAATGTACAAGCTTGTCGAATACGGTTTTCATGTTTTCTGGTTGTGGTTGGTGCTGTAGCCATAACTTTTGTTTTATAAATCCCCATAGAAAGGAATCTAAAGGGGTCAGATCAGGAGATCTAGCAAGCCAGTTTACAGGACCACCTCGCCCAATCCACCTGTCTCCAAATATGTAATTCAGAGAATCTCGTACTTGCCGCGCAAAGTGTGGTGGAGCACCATCTTGCTGAAACCACATTTCTTCTTGCCTAATTCCATTGTCATTTAGAAGCTGCGGCAAATTGTTATTTAAAAAGTTATTGATCATTTCCCCATTTAGTGGGCCATCAAAAAAATGTGGGCCAATTACTTTGTCTGCAACAATACCACACCAGGTATTCACTGACCAAGGATGCTGATTTGGCACCATCCTAATCCAGTGTGGATTTTCAGCTGCCCAATAGTGCATATTGTGTCTATTGACCTTAAATTAAAAGCAGAAAATTAATGCGAATTGCAATACCAAATGCAAAAATATCCTAGTGGCAAATAAATAGTTACCTGACCACAATTAGTAAACGTAGCCTCATCAGAAAAAATCACTTGTGTTAAAAAGCATGATTTTCTTGAATCTTCATCCTTAACCAGGTACAAAATGTTACTCGATTTTGAAAATCCTCGCCGTACAGTTCTTGGTGAAGACTAACGTAATAAGGGTGAAAATTGTAGGAATGTAAAATAGTTAGTACTGATTTTTGACACATTCCCGAATCTTGAGCAAGTTCTCTGGAACCAACGTGGGGATTTAAATTAATGGCGCCCAAAATTCCAACGGCCATGTCTTCACTGGTTTTAGTTCGTCGCCGAATTCTATTTTTGGCACGAAGGTTTCCAGTATTGCGAGCTCGGTGTTCCAGCCTCTTAAATGCCATGTGGGACTTAGGAATAGCAGGAAACCTGACAGTCCACAATTGTGTAGCTTCCCGGTAATTCTTCCTACATTCACCCAAAATTAATAACATATTGATCTCAATGTCGTAGTTTTGCTCCATACCTGAAGAGGTCTGAAGAGAGACTAGAGATATTTTTGACACAAATGTCACTACTTGACAGAGTAGGTCGTAACCTAAGTAACTACCAAATGCAACAATTTTCTGCTTACATACATAATTTTTGACGAAGAATAAACTAAAATTTTTAAAATAAAAGTTGATTATTGATAAGTATGCAACCCGTAAAGCAAATGAAGTAATTTTTGTACACTTATGTGGTTTTTATGCTGATTAAAGTTTCATGAAAAACTACAATAATTCTTCTACAACACCAGAAGTTAGCTAAATTTGGATTGGTTTTTATAAAACTTATAATTAATAAACAATTAATTTTTACGCATTTTTTTCCCTTTACTACTTCTTAGCACACAAACCAATTGTCATTAAAATTTAGTAGTTATTGGCTAATATGTTGTTATTTATAAAAAAACACTACTAGCTTTTTAAATTACATATATAGTTTCGAAAATTAAATTTTTTTAAAACTGTTCCAGTTCAACCTATAAAGCTACCAAAATAAAGTAATAAATAAATTTAAATTAAAAAGTGGTTTTTAGTAGCCCGCTTAAGGAATTTTGACACTTTTATTATAATTTTAAATATTACGGGCATAAAATATTAAATAATGTTTAACTACTAATTACAATAAGGGTATTTACTTTTAAATATGTTTTCTGTAAATTGTAAAATTTTTATTTCAATTTATGCCATTTGGCTAAAAAATGAAATGTTAATTAATATAGAGATACAGTGACAATAATTACGTTTATTAAACTAAGCGCGTCCGTATTTCACTTCTACTCTCGCTTTGTATCGTTAGTATTATCCACATAAAGCACGTGTGCATCTGGAAGCTCTTACACGATGTTAGCGTCGCTTACTGTGAATAAGTAAATAGCAATCAGTATTTTGGATATGGGGTTAGAGACAAGAAGCTACGGAAACCTAGGCAACTGGAAACGAGCACCAGGTGTCGTATTAAGGGGTATCTCAACTTGCTGATGCATGACTGGCTTACATATGCCAGCTAATTAAGTTTCAACGAGAAATAAAATATTCACGTAAAATATTATTATAAGGTATGGTTCATCAAGCGTGCAACATATAAGAAACTTTTAATTTGCCATTTTTTAAAAATTTATTTTTTAAAAACGGTTGGCCATGGTCTTTATGTGTACTAGTAGTTAGTTTCGGTTTTTATTTAAAATAGTTAATTGTATACAAAGTAAGTTAAAAGGAATAAAAACTGCTTAGAAAAAAGTGCTGTTATATTAAAAGTATAAAAAATTGGTTTTAAATCCAAATATGCTCAATGTCCTCCCCGTAGTGACGCTATCATACTTGTCAAAATTTCTTGACTTGCATTTTGAAAATAGCAGAATCCAAGTTATTATTGTTTAGTTTAGGGTAATAGCTTGTGTATGACAGTTTTTGATAATTATTTTAGCAAGAGTACTATTTGGTAACGGTTAATTTATTAAGTTTTTAGAAATGGCAAAAGTCACTGTCAGCTCTGACAAATAATTTATTTTTTGTTTGTTAGCAGCAACGTATACAGGTTAAGCTAAATAACATAACATATAGGCAATGTGAGAAAAAGGGAGAATCTAACTAAATTCGGGCATACGTTACTAACACTGCTTGTTTTGTTATTCTATTACTCGCCGATGTATGTACCAAAACTGCTTACTCAAGCAGTATATAATTTTATTGTGTAATTTTCTTCATAATAGTTAAAATAATAGATTTATAAATAGTTTGGTTAGATATTTGCACTTAGTTTTTATATTGTCGTATATATATAGGACGACTTTCAAAACTCAGTTTTCAATATATTTTTGGTTAAAAACAATTTGATTGTTTTAAGTTTACCGTTTTATTAAAATTACTTTATAAAATATTTAAAAAACAATAAAAACAAACTTTTGGGCATATAGGGGTTAAAAATAGTTATTTAAAATCCAACATTTGCCCAAGTTTAAGGTCATTGCCTTTTATTCAAATTTTTGTTAATTTATTTTTTTATTTTAAATAATTTGCTTTACACCAATATAGAAATTTGACACTAAAATTTTTGAAAAAAGGGATTTTTTTATATATGTACATGTTACGCCGATTTTGTGAAATTGCCGGTTTGACAAATTCGGCAAAATTTTGCTTAATTCTTTAAATAAGCAGTAGAGTTGTCAAGTTTTTATAATAGGCAAAACTGTGTCTTAATACGTGAACTCGGCACATTTATTATTGCCGAACACGCGACATTGGCAACCAACAAACTAAACGCAGACTACAGTAAAAAGCGCTGGAACCGGTAAATAAAACAGTCACTTGGGGTGGTCATGGTTGGCTTTGGTTAATTAAATCTTATTTTTAAATCGCTTTATTGAGCAATTAAAAAAAAGGATTAACCTAACCATAACCTTCCCCCTCCCCATGCAATAGTTTTGCATGACCGTCTGTGGTTCTTCAAACCGGTTCCGGTGCTATGTAATGACAAAATTGTGACAATTTGTAAAAATATAAAAAGTTGATATATTTTTATTTAGTTTTGCAAAACAATTTAATTTTCATTTGTTTCTTTTTTTCTGTTAAAATAAGTAAAAAATAAATATTACATAAGTTAGTAATAATATAAAACAACCATTGTGCCTATTTCGTAAAATAGGCCATTTTAACTAAAATATTTGCCTATCACAAAAAAACGGCAGCTCTACTGCTTATTTCACAAATAAAGAAGTCCCTTAATAAAGATAGTGTCTGGCTTTATTTATGTCCGTTTTGGGTCGTACCTTATTTTGGTCTTATTTTAACTTCGGAACTATTCGTGTAACCGAACGGCTGTCGACAACAAAATCAAAACGTTTTTAGAAGTAAAAATACTTAAAACCTTACTTTTCCAAATGTATTTCTGTAGTTGTTTAAAAGAAAACCCCCAACACAAAACAATATAGTTAATGGTACTGTCAACATGATTTGCAAAAACTCTTAGTTATGGGCGCAAGCACTATTTAAATAAGGCCGGTACTTGCAGTAATTCTCTATTATCTCTACAATAATTGCGCTATAAAAAAATAAATACAAGGCCATAAATTTATACCTAGAAATGACTTTTGAGACTAAATAAATTTACGATTTAACATTTTGTTGTATTTTTATAAATAAATATACTTAACTTTTAAGCCACCCTTAGACGGTTAATATTATTAAACCAATATAATTAATAAAATATATTGAAGAACTAATGGTACCTATCAATAATGATTCCATTAAATAAAAAACGGTCAGTTTTAATTATCCTGTCGGGAAAGATAGATCCACCTCTTCTAATTGTGTCTGTTTGGGTTGTCGGTAAAAAGTATGGACAAAAAAGTAACTAAAAACAGTTTACAACAATGTACTTGCACACGTGTTAATAATATTAACACCTTTTTAACATATTAACAACCAAATTTTATTCCCTTCAATATTATTGATATTTGTTGTCCACTTAATGAACCACACTGTATTTAAGAAATACCTAGGCTAAGGTTTGGTCCCTGTTAAAAATAGGCAATAAATTCAACTACACAGTATTGATTAGTTGGGTAATTTTTAAAACATCACCACTTGAAAGATCTATTAAAGAGCTTTAAAAAAATACACATGTAATATATCCGATTTGATTGATTTAGAATTTGATAAAAATTGGCATTTTTAAATAAAACACCCTGTACATTGCATCACCATTAAATAGACATTTTTAGAGCTTTAAGAAATACCACTTTTAATATGTCTATCTTCCATAGTTTTGGAAAAGTGGTCATTTAAATCTGAAAATTAGGGGTAAATTTTCGTTTTTTCTACAGCTTTAAGCTATAAGCACTAAGTTAATGTCGTAGATAAAATGGGCATTATATCCACTATTTTTAGATTTAAATGATAAGATTTCCGAAACTATAAGGAATATATATACCAAATGTGGTATCTTCGAAAACCTTTTAAAAAGTATATTTAATGGTGATGCAATATACACAATATTTTATTTAAAAATGCCAATTTTCTAATAAATTCCTAAGGATGGCCATATTTCCGAAACTAATGGAAATTTGATATATCACATGTGGACTTTTTTAAAGGTCTATAATAGATCTTTTGAAGGATGATATAATATTAAGTAGATTTTTTGCAATAAATCGAACGTTAATCAGCGGAAAAATACTACAACTTTACTAATTTAACAGACTTTGTATCTCCAATAATAAAAAAGATATAAATTGCTCTGCTAAAAATAATGTATTTTAATTTTAAAATATTATTGTTTGCTTTTAAAAATATTTAAAAGTACTCTATTTGATCATATACTTTTGCTCTTTTCCTTTGGTTTTAATACAAAATAACACTACAAATATTACTGATGCACGAATTCATTTTCTCAGTAAAATTAAAGTAGAAAGCCGCTTTTAATCAGAGCTAGCAAATTGCTTTAACGATGTACTCTAAAATTTTATTACTTTTTGTTTGTCATGAGCTGTGTAACATTGCCGACACTTTTTAATGAGAAGGAGCTTTATTTTTATACATATATTTTTATTTATACTGAATTACTGTTTTAAACTAAACAAAAAGTACTTTACTTAGAAGGCTTATAAGTAACTTTAAACCCTTAAATTATTTTAATGGGATATATTCTAAAGAGCTACTTCTTTATAGCAAAAACTTACATTACTTAAAATTTGGATTTGTATGGTAACTCTATATTGCAGTCTGCTAAAAATACAAATTAAGTCAGAAAAAAGATCAACAAATATTCATAAAAGATTATTAAAAAAAAATAGATGTATTATTATATTAATAATTGTTTTTGTTACTTTTAATTTTCAATAAAAACCGAAATCTCCAATGTGTAAATAGGAATTATTCAGCATTTTGTGAGCTATAACTTTTTTGATAGGATGTAATTATGTATATTTTTGCCTTATAATTCTTTTTGGTAAAAATAACAATAAAACCTTAAATTTTTTATAAAAATTTTAATTTAAATAATTTTTCCAAGTCCAAAGAAAAATTGTTTTGTATACCCTTTAAATTAGAGTGGGCAAATTATTAAAGAAGTTAAGCTGAATATTTTTTCTTTATATTTTTTGCAAACGGTAAAGATTTAAATCTGTTATAAAAATGTATAATTCTATTAATTTTTCTCAAGTCCTAAAAAACTATTTTTTTAGATTGTTTATAAATTGGAGTCAGTAAATTGTTACAATGGATAAATTTAATATTTTTTCTTATAAATTTTTTGGAAAAAGAACGAAAAATGTCTGAAATATAAAAAAGTTCTAAAAAAAAATTATATATGTTACAAGCAAGATGATTTACTGAGCATTATTAATAAGGACCGGCCATTATTAATAATGTCCAAAAGCGATGGACAAAATGAATGATTTATCACTTTAACCGGTCATTATTATTAATGCCTGACGGCCCGTGGTCCCATATAATAAGTCAGACCAATTAAAAAAAAAAAACCATTTAACTAATCAAAACAAACCGTGCTCTCCCACCTATACTCTGTCTTTAAATGGAAAGATTTAAGTAATATCAGTGTTTAATTTAGGATGGCTTAAATTTGTAACTTGAACCGGGCAGTAAGAATAATTTCCTACTAACAGAGCCATGTCACTGAAATGGCCAATACGGCAACATGGGTCAGATCAAAATTTAAATAAACCATAGCGTATACGAGGTAGGTGCAAATTAACAAATATAACACAAGAGAAAACTACCTTTATTTTTGAACTTAGAAAAAATATTATTTGAAAAATTTGTTTAGAATAAAAAGTTATGTCATATTTTAAAAGCACAACCTTCCATTAAAAAATTAAAAGAAAAACTTACTCTTTCAAACTTACCACGCATAGAGATTAGATAAAACGTTTTCGACTCAAATTCTTTCAGATTCGGGATTAGCGCCCCAAAAACCCCCGTATCCCAAATTTGGTCAAAATCGGAGAAGCGGTCAGTTTCTAGACAATTACCTAAAATTGTAGTGAAGTTCAAAGTTAAGGAACTTATCGTCATACCACCGTTCATACTATATAAATATCGAGATTCAAAGCATTTAAGTACTTTTAGATCAATTCAAAAAACAAACCTAAATTTTTGTTTTTGTTTTGTGGTTAAATAAGGCCAAAACTTAAAAGCCCCTTTAGATTTATGTTTCATGTCAGGTTTGCTTTATAAAAAACAGCTTAACTTTTAAAAAATTTATATTATTTTAATGATATTCTATTACAATGTTAAAAAATTAAACTTTATTGGGAATATGGCAATAGAAAAAAAGTACATACAATTTAAAAAATATATTATAGGAATAATCTAAATAAATACGAACATATGATCATACACTAAAAATGCAAAGACGTTTTTTATTAGGCAAAAATGATGTGTCACATTAATCTAAAGAGGGTTTTAAGTTTTGACCTTATTAAACCACAAAAAAGCAAAAATTTACGATTGTTTTTTAAGTTGATCCAAATGTACTAAAATGCTTTAAAAATAACAAAGTTTTAACATTTTTTCGAAATTTAAACACAATAAGGATAATTTACGGCAGTTAATTCAGTTAGATCTAATCTCTATACGGGATAAGTTGAAAAAGTAAGTTTTTCTTCCAATTTTTTAATAGGAGGCTCTGCTTTTAAAATATAACACAACTTTTAATTCTAAACAAGTTTTCCAAATATTATTTTTCTATAAGTTTAAAAATAAAGGTAGTCTTCTCTTGTGTCATATTCGTTAATTTGCACCTACCTTGTATATGCTATGATTTATTTAAGTTTTGATCAGTGTTCTGTGAGTTTTGCTGTATGCAGATATATTTATTAGGAATAAAATTTTTTGAGGAATCAAAAATAAAAAAGTTTTCCATATGGTTCAACATTTCTGATGGTCACTGTATATAGTATTAGTTAGTATAAAAAACATTACAGTTTACCTATTTTATTACTTTGCCCAAGATGGGGCGAGCATTATTCATAATGGCGGGAAAAAGTGAATCATTATTCTTTTTTAATCACATTGCCCAGCTGAGTCAGGCATTATGAATACAAACCGACCATTCTTAATAGTGCCCGGACTTGAAATTGCCCAAACCATATATATTTTCAATAGATGTTCTATTTTTCTATTTTAAAACCCATAGCAATTTATATACAGATTTTAGGAACTTGACCGTGCGTTACTTTTTGGATTAATGCGCGCACTCCTAAAATTATACAATTTTTGGGTCATGAATTAACCCCACTTTTTTATTATTTGACCTTCTGCTACAATCAGAATTTGTCCTTTAATTGATATATTATTTTTATACTGCATGTATTCGGAAGTTCTTAACAAATGGGAAACTTTTTTATTAAAATTTTACGAAAAAAGTGTCTTCTTCATAAAAAGTCCTGCTTGATGAGAAAATATATTTTCAAAAAATATTTGAAGGTTGGATGTACAGGGTGGCTTAAAAATGACTTGTTTCCAAATTAAAATAAGTGTCATTTTCTAACTACGGTACCAAACTTTACAGGATGATTTCTTATGTCATTTTATGAAGGAAAGTTCCTATAAACATATGTTGCTTTGTTTCTAAGATACAGGGCGTTAATTATTTTTTAAAGGTCTGTTTGTTTTTAAATATCTTAAATACGAAGCCAGAAACAAAAAAAGTTCTTAAGTAAAAGGTTGTATTTTTAGTTGCTATAAAGGAAAAAAATATAAAAACTACGTAAAAAGCCAGTGGCGTACTTTTTTCTCTTAATAATGTTGGCTGCTGTGCCCACTGCACGCCACTGGCGTTTAAGATAGATTTTATCAATTTTTCCTTTAAAGCAATTAAAAATACAACGTTTTAATAAAGTTATTTTTTTGTACCTGGCTTCGTATTTAAGATATTTAAAAACAAACAGACTTTTAAAAAATAATTAATGCCCTGTATCTTAGAAACAAAGCAACTCCGAACTTATGTTTATAGGAACTTTTCTTCATAAAATGACATAAGAAATCACCCTTTAAAGTTTGGTACCGTAATTAAGAAATTACCCTTATTTTAATTCAACAAGTCATTTTTAAGCCGCCCTGTACATCCAACCTTCAAATATTTTTGTGAAAATGTATTTACTCATTAAGCAGGACTTTTTATGAAGAGACACTTTTTTTTCTAAAATTAATAATAAAAAGTTTTCCATTTGTTAAGAACTTCCGAAGACACGCTGTAGAAGGGATCTAGACTATTAAGGCTACGACCACGATACAAAGCGTCAGCGGCCAGCGTACAGCGGCCTTTGATCTTGACGCTGCCGCTCAAAACTAACAAATATTATTCGCGAAGCATTTCTAATGTATATAAACTAGTTTCAAAATGTGACACCGAACCAGTCGCCTATTTATGTCAATTCAAGCCCATGTTTTATAAAATTAAGCACTAAAATATAACGAAGGGGTATTTTTTAAAAATATTTTATTCAGGGGTCACATAAAAGATCGCCTTAATCCGGGGTACCGAAGGTCCTTTTTTCGGGATTTGCGCAAACCTAACTATATTGGCTTAGCCAGAAACTAAGTTTTGGTCATCTGCGCAAGTGGCTTATATCCAATTTTAACGTATATTTCTGCTTCTAACGATCCGATCCGGGTCGTTATTTTTTTAATTTATTTTTATGTGCTGATCCACACAAAGTATACAATATATGGATAGACTTTACAATAGGACAAATGGCTAAAACATTTACTTGTTTAAGAATGTCGTGTACGGCAACTGCTTTTGCTTTTTAAAAGAACATGATTCACGTGGATAAATTTGATTTAATTTGTACAAGGGCTCCAAAAACCACAAATATATAAAAATGGGCCAAGAGATATTTTCCTTTATTTTTAATAGTTTAGTAAAATGCCATACACGACTTTGATCAACATTTACATTTTGGGTCCATTTGTCCTATTCTAAAGACCATTTGTGTAGATAATGTATTGCCATCTTTGTTGGAATATAGTATGTCAGAGTTAGAAATTAAACTTAAAAATGTGGACGCCATATAAAAACAAATTTATTCAAGATACAAAAATGTGTTAGATAACTGGTTCAAACTATTAATACTGCAAACTGACGTTGGCGCGCTCACTTAAATGGTTCCGCACATTAGAAGTCTATCATCAATTTTAGGCGAAGAACCAATTTTAAAACGGTATTTACCAATCGGTTATGTTAACGTTTTAACAATGTATTATACGTTAAAGTTATCACCAATTATTACCGCTGTTATAATTGGTTGAACGCCTAAAATTGCTGTATACGTCGTAAGTGCTGTAAGCACAATTCGGACCGCGGCCCTAGAGTAACCATAACCAACCCAACATTTGTCTTTGTCATTAGTTTTCAAAATGATTAACTGCCAATGATGTGTCAGTTTTGAAAAAAAAATAACTTGTTTTTAAATTAGTAAGTATTAAAATTGTTTTTTTATATGTATTTTTTAAATTTAGATATTTTAACAAAACGCTACATAAAATCTGTTTGTCAGAAATAATATAAGCTGGTAAATTTTTTAATTTGTTTTTTGGATGACAATTAGGATATAAAATAACGGTAATTTTCTAGAAAATGGGAGCAACTCCGATTTTGACGAAATTTGGTATAAGGGGGTTTTTGGGGCGCTGATCACGAATCTGAAAGAATTATTTGGCGGAAACGTTTCGTTCTCGAGATATCCATCATCAAAGTTGATATTTGAATTAACCTTATTTTCACTATATTCCCCCTTCTTTTTGCACACAATTCTTGATTTAAAGCTAAAGTGTCACACAATATTTGATTTTCACCTTTTAAAACCCCGTTTTTCTACGTTTTTACATTATTTTTGAATTAAATTGCGTGGCTTTTCTTTGATAATCCGGCAACCATACGTACACATAGGCCTTCATGGCAAACTGGGATTAAAATGATTCAAAGTATAGCTATGCAGTTTAATGCAAAAATAATGTAAAAAAAACCCCGTATACCAAATTTCGTCTAAATCGGAGTTGCTCCCATTTTCTAGAAAATTACCAAAATAACTAAAAACCCCAAACGTTCGGGGACATTTCTGTTCGCAGGTTAGTATGCATCTACGTTTTTACGATAGGCTACTATAAAGTTGATTAAGGCAATTAAATAAATTTAATCCTCTATTTTAATACGTTAACACGTATATAGCCCAATTAACTTAGACTTACACCTCTAAATCTCACGGAATAAGCTAAATATCTGTATATACTTTTATTTTTGGTAAAAAAATACTCTCCTAAAATCCTTTATGACATCCTGTAAAGAACTCGAAATATGACAGGACAAATGTCAAGAAAATCACTTTTTTGCGAATATCCCATTTCCTTTACTTTTAATTGCATTTATATTTATTATAAAAGTTGTAGAACACAAAACTCTTTACAAATTTGATTCCAAGCATTTTTTTTGTCAGATTATCGGATCCGATAATAGAGGGCGCCGTGTGCAAAGCACTTTGGTATATGTACATGCATTAGCACGCACTCAATCGTGATATTTAGCAAAAATTTAAGTAAAAAGATAACATATTAGACTAAAAATCACGATTGATTGCGTGCTAAGGTATGTACATACAGTAAAGTGATTTACATACCCTCTATCATTGGATCCGTTGGTATGACAAAAAATTGTTTAGAATTCAAATTTCTAAAAAAAAATATGTTTTCTACAACTTTTATAATAAATATAAATGCAATTAAAAGTAAAAAGATAACTGCAGATATTTGCAAAAAGCTAATTTTTTTGACATTTGACCTGTCATATTTTGAGTTCCTTACACGTAATCACAAGGGATTTTTAGGAGAGTATTTTTGTACCAAAATAAAGGTATGTACAGATATTCAGCTTATTCCGTGAATTTCCAAGAGTGACCCTTAAATTTGACTAAGATGACTGGGGTAATAAGTAAATAATGTATCTTATAGTAAGACAGCTAGTGAACCCTTCGAGTAACGTTGGGGCTGTAAGGCTAGATATTTGTATAGTTATGAGTCATAGCATGCTATGTACACACAAGTTTAAAAGAATAATACAAAATTAAAAACTTAGAGCTGTAGGCCTGAAATATTTCTAGGATTTAGGTCATTCATAGTAAGGTTAAAGAAAAATTGACATTCGTTTTCGATGAGCACAGGTACCTGCCAGGCGAACTGAAAGGTGTGGCTGATTTGGATGGTCATATTTTTCTAAAACTTATAAAGTTAGATGTACCTAATGCTGTGTTTTCCTAAAGCTTTTTAAAGATCTTTTTAACGGTGATCCTGGTGATAATATACAGGGTAGATTTTTTTTAAAATTGGGCGTCCTGTATATTATATTACTAATAAAAAATCTTTAATAGCAGCTTTTAGAAAATATCACATTAGGTACATCTAACTTTATTAGCTTTGGTAATATGACCATCCAAATTAGCCACACCTTTCACTTCGCCTGGCAGGTTTGTGCTCATCGAAAACGTCCCATTCAAACCTTACTATGAATGAACTAAATTCTAGAAAACTTTCAAGCCTACAGCCTCAAGTTTTTTATTTTTTTTTAACTTTAAAAATATACAGGGTGATGATGTGTAGGGCTGATGCTTGACAGGTGATGATTGTCGTACTTAGCATGCTATGACTCATCACCATCACTATACACATTTCTAGCTTTACAGGCCCAACGTTTCTCTAAGGGTTTACTAGCTCTCCTACTATAAACATAGCAACACTCTAGTAGACACGTTTTCGGAACAAAAATGTAATAACTTGCTTTTTGGTTAAGCAACTTTTATGTTGGTAAATAAAAAAATAACTAGTGCGCGGCTAGCGTTAGGAGGTATTGCCAGGTCACCCGAGGAATACTAGTGTACCCCCACTTTTAAATAAACATTAGTAAATCAATCATTTTAACATTTTTTTAACATATTAAACAAATATTTTTTAAAATTTTATTATACCAGGTATTTATAACCTTAAAGAGAAGGGCAGGATGGGAATAGATTGGAAAGGCGAATTTAAAGCTTGCAGGATTAAACCCATATATGACAATCCCTTTGTCTTTGTAATATCCCAGGTAAGTATTATTGTTTTATTACCATTTTTTTAAACCCAAGTCCTAAGTTTTTGTAACACTGTAATGAATTCACCAAATTTAAAGTTTTCTTAATTTATTTACTGTATATAGTGACGCTATAAATGTTAAACAAAATAGAAAACTTTTTAAATTCTTAAAATATTTTTTTCTTGATAAAAAAATATTTGCATACATAAAATCTCTTAAAATATTAATCAAAATTTATAACAACCTATAGTGTATACGAGGTAGGTGCAAATAAATAAATATAACATAAGAAAGAACCATTTTAAATTTTGAAAATAAAGAAAAATTAACTTAAAAGTTATGTTGTATTTTAAAGCAGAACCTCCTATAAAAACTTCCTTTTTAAATTACCCAGAATGGAGATTAGGTTAGAGCCGGATTTGCCGTAGTTACTCATCCAGCCGCAGCAGCTTCGAATTAAATGTCAATTTTCTTTAAGAAATTTTATTTTTACCCAAATAAAAGTTAGGGATAAAAAAAGGTCCAAATTAAAAAAAAATCAGCAACTACCTAAAATGTATTGTATGTGCTGTGCATTTAACAAACACACAAAACAAAAAGTCTGACCACTCTACATTGCCACTGCTTGTTTTTGACATCCTTGTGAGGGGTCGCAAAAGTCGTTGTAAAGGCCTCTCATTTGTGAATGCACCGGGGCCGTAGCTCCGCCTGGCTTTTCTCAAATTCGGCTCTAGACTAGTTTGAACTAAGTTAACTGTCGTGAATACCTTATCCCTATAGATAATTCATCAATCAAATTAGGATTGCAACATACTTAAAACCTTTATCGGCATAATTTTAAACTAGTATAGGAGTCCATGACAATTGACGATCAAGTTTTTCTTGTTGTTGTAGCAGTTAATAATGTTTATAATTTATTGCATAAATGCAATAAAAAATACAAGAATATTTAATCTAAAATTTGTGCTAAGTGTTTTGGTGGTTGTCATCATAGATTCCGTAAATAATTTTGCCATAAAGCAAAACATGCAAAGTGGGATTTGTTATGCCTGCAGTTTAAGTGTAAATATTTACAACCTTACGTCTTGTCACTTCATATAAAGTTACGCGGAACGTTAGCTGGTAACTACTTTTTGTTTTATTAAGGTGTTTAGACTATGATGCCTAATATTTTGTCTAAGATTTATTGTTTCTCGTTTTCAAAAGTGCTTGCTTCTAGCCGAGACGCAAACCCAAAATCGTATATTTCTGTAAGATATGGTACATATTTGCGACACTATTGATCTAGACACCCATTTTTATCAGCTGATTGACTGAATTGCAACATTGCTGTTCCTTAATTTGAATTCCCTATTGCCTTAAATTTCGAAAAAATGTCAAAGCTTTGTTATCTTTAAAGCATTTAAGTACATATAAATCACTTTAAGTAACGAACATATTTTTCTTCTTCTGGTTTGGTTTGGTTTGATTGAGCAGTACCTCCTAATTCTGTTAATTTTTAAGTGTGACACAGTTTACACTTGAAAACTCACAAAGACAGATACTGCCCGAAGCTTCGTAAGAATAAATTAAATAAAGACAATGGAAGTCCGAAATTCTTTTTACTACTGAATTATTGTCAACCAAATTCAGACATAGTATGTCCAAATTACTATTTTCCACAACCGTTAAAATAATGCTGTTTTTTAAATTGTTTACATGAAGTTAAAGTACTCCATTCTAGTATACTACATAAAGTGTTAAAAAAGTCACTTTTTAACACTTCGAAGATTTTGTTATATTTTAAAGTAGTGTTTTGTTTCAAGGCCTCCTACAATAAACCTAAATATCAGTTTATGCAATGTACCACTTAAACGCGACATCAACTGAACCAAACGGTCAAGTTACCTTTGATTTCGTCATTATTTCTTTTAGTTCATGTGTCACTAGTTTTAAAATTTGACAGTTTTCAAATAAATTTATTAGAAATTATTTAAAATTAACAGTAATAATAAATTTGAAGGACTAAGAAATTGAAAAGGAATTTATACTCTTTTAGTATTATTTGTACAAAAGTAAGTATATACAATTTTCAGAAAATTTAATGATAAATGCATAGTCTATGAAAAGGATAATTGTCTCTTAAGAAATAAGGAGGCTATGATTCTTTGTTGAAATATAATAGCTGTGCTGCAAGCATTAAAACTAATAAGTTTAGATATATAAAATATTTATAAAATGGTATTTTGAGAATTTTTACGGTGGTGGAAAAACTTAGTATGTAACACATGCATAAAGTGTCTCTTTTTACTCATGGGATTTCCGCACTCGCCTAATGGCTCGTGCTGTAAAACTTCCCATTCGTAAAAAAAAGTTTACTTTATGCACTTGTTACATAAATTACTATTTATTGTCGGTTAAATAAAAATACCTACTTTATTTTTTTACTCTTTTTTTAGTGGCAATTTAATAAGGATACAGTCAGTATAATATACGTTTTGCTAAAATTTGCTATTCTTGTAACACTCTTTGTGGTATGGATTTTAACCATAGGATCATTTGAATATCAATCGAAGTGGTCTATATACCTTACATACTGGGGAATAACACTATGTGTAATTCAATCATGTCTCTCATGTGTGATGCTGATTGGTGCACTTATAGGAAAAAATAATGTCGTAAGCAACCTATATTCCACGTACTGGGTTGTAAACGTAATGGCTACTTCATTGGCTTTTACTATTACTATTCTTTATTGGTCCATTCTTTATCCAGGTAGGATTTTTTATTATCTTTTAGTTTACACACTTCTAGCTTGCTAGCTTAATATGTTTTATCCAACACTTACATATAATATCTACATAATTGATCAGATTTTGAGGATATAAAGTGTACTATAAGTCACTAGTGAGCTAAAGTCTTTAGCTCACTAGTGAATCATAGACTTTATTTACCAACAAAATGCACTACAACCAAACAAGCTTGCTTTCCAAAAATACAAATTTTGTTGCTGGTGTTGACAATGACAAGTAACAAATAATGGATGACGTTTTCAAATTATTTTCGATATTAAAAACGATTAATACTAGTGTTGGATAAAATTTTGTATTAGACACGTGAGTTATTACATATAAGTCACTTAAGAAAATTACCTCTATCGCCCTTCGGGCTCAGAGTTAAACTTTTCTTGCGTGACTTATATGTAATATAACTCACTTATCTAATAAATAACTATTATTGCGTTTAAATACCACTTTCAGGTAGAGATTAAACAGATAACGTATGACTTAGAAAATTACACCATAGGTTGACGAGTCAGGTGTGCTTGCCAAGTGATGATTGTCGTTCTTAGCATCTTGCTGACGCACCACTATTCAAATTTCTAGCCTTACAGGTCTAACGCAACTCGAAGTGTTCACTAGCTCTGGGACTGGTAAAGAATGGCATTTCGTAGGGTTATTCGGTGAATCCCGTTTCAAGGTCTGCACGATAGAGGCTACAGGGCAAAAATCTTCGCAAAGGAAGAAAAAAATTATATTTTTTATTGAATTAGACGTCGTTTATACGGTGTTTTGATGTTATGGGGGCTATATGCGTTAGTAGTAGATTACTTCTGGTTTTTATCCAAGGATTCCTGACGGTCGTGCGTTACAAAGAAAAATATTAGAAACACCTGTTATAGTCTACGTCCCACGTATTGGTAACTAAGGTTGCCAGATGTCCAGTTTTCCACCGAACCGTCCGGTTTTGTTGATGTCTGTCCGGTCGGAGAAATCTTAGTAAGCCAGACAGCAGAGTGCCCGGTTTTTGTTGGACCTGGATAAATAATGCTATAAAGCTGGCAACGGACGACGAGCTATAATAAATATATGACAGTGCTTGTCTAAAGTTAGGATCCCCACTCCTAACTTTTTAATTATTTGGTGATTTTTATGAAAATTTAAGAACTTGTAACTAGTAAAACAACATAAACCAAATTTAAGACAAGAAATGACAGATATAAACTTCAAACTGACAGCTGGGCGCCATTTTGAACCAAAAAATTAAATGGGAAGGAGGGTCCTCTGGCACATTATTTTAAAGCTCCTCACTAGTTCTTTATAACCCAGAATATAAAGTAAATACCTTTCAAAAAATGATACTTTAAAATTACCTAAATAGCTGATTCCGGATATGTATCTTTAAAACTAATAAACGTAAATATACCCTATGTGGTATTTATTAAAAAGTCATTAACCTTCAACAGCTAGCGTTACACGCAAGTAACATTAAACATCCATCGTATTATGTGGCAACCCTGCCAGAGTTGTGATTTTGGGCTGTGTAAATGGGTTTGACAGTCATTTTAAACCACGGGTACTTAATAAACCGCCGAATTTTTTAGTCGTTTTGCAATGGTGACTGAATACGGATGTTAAAAGTTAGGTTATTTATTTCAAAGCAGAAAATATGGATATACGACTAGAGTAAGTAAAATTATTTCTTTTATTTTTACCTTTTTACTGAGTTTACCTAAAAGACAATCAAGATATATCATTTTTTAAAACTACACAACAAATTAGCTTACATTGAGGTTTATTTGTCTTTCGTGAGGCGTAAACAATGCTGTTACATATATGTAAGGCTAGCCGCTCACGGAAGACAAAATTTGAAAATAAGTTAATTTATTTGTGTTGTTTTTAGGCGTATTGCTACTTTGGAGGAGAGGCCACTCAAATGGCTATAATGATCTGGACATACGTGATAATATATATTGAACCACCAGATGCTGTTGTTTTACGACTGATGAGGATTCAGTGAAGAAGATGATGGTGGTCTTATAGACAACCTCAGTGGCCGACAGCTACTTCCACAAGCTGAGTTGGTGTTTTAAACTCCAGTCGTAGAAACAGACAGAAAAGATCCCGAAAATAGTGACGAAACAGGAGTGCCAGATATGCCAGAAAAAATACAAGAACGGCCCGGTTTGAAAAACATTACCTGGATTGATGGCGATTTTGTCGAAGTGAGTCGCCGTTTCCAGACACCGAATTTTTTAAAGATATGATAATAAATCCTACGTAGAAATATTTGAAGAGTTTCTTGATGGAGAAATAATACAATTGCCTATTCAAGAGTCAACGAAATATGCTCTCTTTTGCAATGATTCAGATCCTCGAATTTCTGAGGGAAGAATGAAGTGTTTATAACCATTTTGTTTTTAACCGGTTACAATGAATTGCCAGGACGGGTTTCTATTGGGATTCAAAGAAGACATGCCGGAACGCGATGGTAAGCAACTCTATGCGGAGAGACCGATTTAGGCAAATTTTAAAATATGTACACTGCGCTGACAACACAAAAGCCAAACCTTGAAGATAAAATGTGCAAACTTCGGCCGCTTATGGAGCTGCTAAAAAAAAATTTTTGCAAAACTGGGTTCCAGAACAACAACTTGATTATGATGAATCCATGATCAAATATTTTGGAAAGCACAACTGTAAACAATTTGTGGGGCAAACCAATTAGGTTTGGTTATAAAATGTGGTGCCTCAATTCTTGTGATGGTTACCTAGTTAATTTTGAGCTTTGTCAGGTGAAATCCATATGGAAAAGCTGAATATGAAGTTAGTGTAGGAAAATGTGCAGCGCCGCTGCACTGGTAATGATTGATTGTTTTCCTGATGAACTAAAGAAATTGCCTTTTAAATTTTATTTGACAATTTTGTTTACAAGCTTTAACTTACTATTTTACCTAAAACAAAATGGATATAATGGAACAGGAACGCTAAGAGAAAATAAATTCCCAAAAACTGCACCTTACCCCAAAAACACCACAGTCTTGCAAAAACTAAAAAGGGGAGGGGATATTATGGCAGTCATTACGACCAAGAGGATGGCATTATGGTTGTAAAATGGGTGAACCAACAGAGAAATGTGGTTACAGCTGCATCAACATGTCATGGTGTCAATCCAGTTTCCAAGTTAAAGATATTCCCAGTCGGAGAAAAAATTATTCAAGTCTCGCAACCCAAAGTTATAAAGAATATAATCAATATATGTTTGGAACCAACCTCATGGACCAAAACATATCTAGATTCAGAATATCTATTCGCCGAAAAAAGTGGTGGTGGTCCATTTTACATGGTTACTCGATGTGACTATGGTTAACGCATGGTGTGTTTCTAGGCGCATAAAAAATCAAGCATCCTCTACTCAGCTGGAATTTCGTGTCAAATTGTCCAGACGTATCTAACTAGATATGGAAAAGCTCCTAAGGACCAGGAAGAATGCCGACATCGAAAGCAAGTGTTTCTCTAGATCGTGTGCCTGACAATATTCGTTATGATAGGATGGATCATCTGCTAATGGCTATCCCTAATAAAAAGAGAGAAGGAAGGTGCGCGGGTGAAGTGTGTAACTAGTACGTACTGTGTTCAAAATGCGATGTGGGTTTGTGTCTAGAGTGTAATTTTATTTTCACACCAAATAGAAAAAAATGTATCCGGCAACTGGCTAGCGTTACATATAGCAACACCATTTTTTTCCAAATGCAGTTTTCTTTTTAAGCAAAATGTACCAATATTTCTTTAATAAACCATTTTTAGTCTAAACATAGTTTCACTGATCGATTTATTAAAAAAAAATAATTCCCGCCGTTAAAAGGGTTAAGGTATCTTTTAATGGTAATATAATGTACAGGGTGCATCATTAAAAAAATCTTTACTCTTTGTCCTACCGGTATAGTATTACCAATATTACCATTAAATAAATCCATAAAGGTTCTTTAAGAAAATACCACATTAAGTGTTTTTACCTTTATTAGATTCGGAAATACATCCATCTAAATGAAGTATTCAAGTAATTTTTAAAGTACCGCCATCTTGTAGTAGGTAAAGGTATTGACTTTATATTCTGCTGTTAATAAAGTACTCGTCAGGAGCTTTAGAATAATATGCCTGCTATTATATAAGTTTATGCATATCTGTATCCAGGCGATATATTTTGGGTATGTACGAATATGCTCTCTAAACGATATATTGCAATATATCTTGATCGTCCCTTGCCTTTGGTCGTCCGAACATATCCAAATACTATTTTCGACGGCAACTGGTGCTTATTTACATGGTTTACGCGCCAAATTTTTATTTGGTCCAGAAATGTAATATTACTTAAAATATTTTTTTTTGTACGTTTGTAGTTTAAAATAAAACAATTTACATTTTATTCAAATTTTAAAAAAATATCTATGTATGTTAAAAGTGGATACGAAATAAGATAACAATATTGAAATGTGTCTGACGAAATAGTATAAGTAAATGCGATATATCAGCTGGTATGTTCGTACTTATTTCCTTAACACTTTTAAATTAGTATATATACAAAATATGCACCTAATAGACTTTTACAAAGCTTTTTATTTTTAATATATGCAAAAATTTTATTCCTTATACATACAATTAACAAACACTGCTAGAATATTGTCAAATTTAGCATTTTATTCTTCTTTGGATAAAAGGTATCTAGTAAAACTTATTTTTTTAAACACTAAAGTGGATAGGCTTCTAAGCATTTTGGAACGACAAGTGTTTGATAGATTTAAAAAAGAAAAAACACTAAAAAATAACAAAATTTTAACAAACATCCCAAGTTTGATGTCTGTTTATGTGACTTGCTAATCATTTTTTCTATAGTGAAAAAAATTAAAGACATATTATACTTAAACTTCTTATGTATCCATATAATAAATTAATTTTGATAAGAAAAACCTCCATTGACATCTTCCTTTTACTACTTAATTTCTTTACATTTTTTTACCTGGATTACTGAACAGCCGTTTAATAATTTAATTGTCTAAATATTCTTAATTTTTAAAAACTTTTAGTTTTATTTAATTCGAATTGGGAAGGTAAATAACTCTCCCAGAGAACACGAGAAAACTTTTATTTATATAAAGTTATGATATTATTTTCGCTTACTGTATCAGCCCTATGCAGTTATTGCAAATGAAACTAGGTGTATTGTTAACCATCTTTAAAATACGCACAATATGATATATCCTTAAAACAAAAATTTATTGAGAATTTATATACCGACTAGTGCATTATCTTTGTCCTCTTTTTTTTTCATATGTCTTTAGCTCTAAATCTTGTGGTAGGTATTTTCTTTCCTCGAAAGCTAAGCAAAATACAAAAAAAAAAGTTAAGGAACTTAACAGTCGTACTTGGGCTGGGGGTCAGTTACTGACTCCACTGTAGTTTTTTACCTTCAACTTTTCAGATTTTGAATTTTTTTAAATATTATTTTATGACTTTTATACACGCTCCTTTAGAAGTGTTAAATTTAAAAGCTTGTTTCAAATAGTTCTGCCTTAAACAACGTTTTTAGGATTGGTTGCATTGGAAGTATCACTTTCTAATAAAGTTTTTGCAACTAACAGCTGTTGTAATACGACTAGTAAATTAATAAAAAAGAAGCTTGCAGTAGTTAAAGTTAAAGTATCTTATAAAATATTTCACAAGAAATTTAGCCACCTGCCAATAAATAGGATAATTTGCCACTGTTTAATTTGCTTTTAGGATAAACAAGGCATTAGCAAGGTATGTTTTAAAAAAGTTTGTTTTTGTCTTTTCAAGCTTTATGATAAGAAAATTAAGAACAATACACTAAAAACATGTAATTAACAACACGTTTGATAAATGTGTTAAGACATGCATTTGCCGACCCCGCACTTGGAAATGCCTAATGACCTTGTTTTTAATTAAATACATATAATATATGTTTATATTTTATAAATAGTATTTTAAAAATCTAACGATTAGTGGACACTTGATGATCGTGAAAGTGTTAATAAAATGACTAGAAAATGAACTATGCCAATTGAATATGAAAAACTTTTATAAAGCAAAAGGGTTGCAAAATATCTATAAGCAGCATTAAAAATAAATTTTGATTTATTAATATATTAGGTTCTCCCACTATTTTCCAAAAATATGTTAAACGCTGATACCCCACATTAAAATGAAAAAAATCTGGAGTCAGTCGCTGACCCCCTTCCCCAGGTTCTCCGAGTACACAAATATGCCCGAGGTGCATATGTTTATAATGTGTATTTTTACACGCCTCATTCAAAAATAATGTAGAAAAACGTGCATAAAACTCATTGGCATACCTGTTTTTATCAGAAATATTCGTTAATGTAGAGTTCGAGATGCCACTGGATTGAATAAATTTAATTAAGTAAGATTTAAATAAGCCTTATTAATTTACATTAACAATACCAAATTTTAAATTAAATTAGATAAGAAACATCTAGAATACTAATTAAATAAAAAAAATTCTTAAAATTTAACACCATGGACCTGAAAAACAATGCATTTCTGGAACTATATTTATATGAACTTTTATTTACCTGTTTTTATGTAAATCTGTCCCTAAATTGTCCTAACAACATTTTGTAACATTATGTATAGTATACATAACAATATCACAAATAAATTTAAAGTGTTAAAAAAGTTATCTATAACAAATTATTGTTGTTCCTGGAAAACCTATTTTGTATTGAAGAATTACTAAAATGTAAATATTAACCAAGAGAAAACTGCTTTTTTTCTTAACGTGAAATTTGTTTATCTTAGAAAGCATATTGCAATATATCGCAAAAGCATTTGCAATACACGACTTTTTTAAACATTAAATTTTTTGGTCTATTTATGCTAATGTCGATGCGTGAACACACTGTATACTCATAACCTATTTTATTTAATGAAGTCAAACAAACCTTTTCTCTAACCCTAATTACCATTCCTTCCTAATTTTAGATCCTGGATACCACTGGACCACACTGACTTTCATGGTCCATGGAATGAATTCTATTCTGATGTTCCTTGACTTATGGATTGTCTCTCATCCTGTTCAGATATTACATTTTTTTACCCATTAATCGTTACAGTTATATACGTAGTTATGACAGCTATATATTATGTAGCAGGAGGAACTACAGAGTAAGTGGTAAAAATGTCAATAATTAAATGCGATTGAGCATAAAAAGTACAATTTTATATAGTATATAGTATATAGTAGTATTTCTTTTAAATAATTAAATATTTATAGGTACCCCTCTTATATTTTACAAGAATTTTATTTTTGAAAGAAATAATTGACGCGTCAGTAGCGTCGCGAATATAATTAAAATTTATTTTGGTAAATAACCACTTCACTAAAGTTTCCGTGAGCACCACATATTCTGTATTTTTGATTTTGATTGTTGTTAAAACATTTAGAAAATATGGGCTTTTATTTTAAAACAGCATATTACTTTAAAAAACTATTTATGTATAGGGTGTTTCCCAACTACCGTAAAAAACTTTAGGGCTGATTTTGTTATGCGATTTTATAAAAAAGTTCCCATACAAATTTGTTCAGACTTGCTTCGTTTTTGAGATACAGGGCTTTGGAGTTTTTTTAAATTAGATTTTATAAATATTTTAAAAACCCCTTTACCAGAAGGGTTCAAATATAAGACTTAATAAATGTAATAAGGCGCTCGTAGAACATTACCTAGATTAAGAACAAAAAGAATGCCACCGACTTTTCTGAATGAATTTAAAAAAAATGTCATTCTTTATTTTAATAAAGTTCCTAGTAAAGAAAGGGTTGCCACGAAGAATTTAAAATACATTTTTTCTATGACATTTTGCTAAAAAGATAAAAATACAGGTAGTTTACTCTTGGAAAAATCGTGTTTTAAATATTGCAAACCTGTGTACAAAATCAACATTTTCCCTTCGTGAATCCTACTTTTTACTAGCAAAAATTTTTATGAAGATGTGTTTTTTTTTGAATAATTAAATTTTTGGTCCATTTGTCCTCTTGTTAACTCCTTCCGTGGACGTATTGTTTTTTTTTCGATTAAGCAATTAAGAGAACTTTTTATTTTTTTGTATTTTTTGTATCTAGTTTTGTTTTCGGAAAATAATACTTTAATTTTCTCTAAAAGTACCATAGTCCGATCAATCAATTTACTAAAATTCCTATCTAGCTAAAAATAAATTAAATTGTTTATACCATAGCTAAAAACTAAATTTTTAAATTCCCTATTATTCCGACTGGTGGAAAAAATTGACTTGAGGTCAAAGGCCAAAAAACTTAGTTTTTCACAAATTTCTCGAAAACAGTAAGTTTTATCGCAAAATTACCAATTATAAAAATTATAGACCATAAATTTATCTACAAAAAAGTATAAATAATTTTTACTTAAATACGACCGTTTTTATAATATAACGATGAAAAAAGTTGCATGCGTCAAAATATGCATACGTTTCCATGCCACCGTCGGAGGTAGTGTACCTAGCGCGTTTTACAAGCTTACCCTTGTTTTTTAATGTTAAATAAGATAAAAATATCCTTGTGACTGGCTAATAAAAATATAAAATTTGGGGGTTTTCCTTTAAAAAAATATATTTTTGGTAATATTATCAATTTTATTTAAAGTCCTATTTTTTATACACCCTGTATTAGCATATTTTTATTTTTTTACTAGGTAAAATTGGTTTCTAGTTAACAAGAATTTTATACCAAAATAAATAATAAGGGCTTTTTTATAGGAAAAATAAATAATTATTTTTGGGTCTGAAAACGTCATTATTTGACAAATAAATTTAAATAGGTCAAAAACGCTTAATCATAGGTAAAGGACATGTATATTAAATATGCTAAAGCCTAGTTCATAAGCTGGCGAAACGCGATTTGCAAATTGCGAATCGTGTTCTGATTGGTCAATTTGTAACGAAACATTCGAAAGTCGTTACAAATTGACCAATCAGAACAAGTTTCGCAATTCGCAAATCGCATTTCGCAAGCTTATGAACTTAGCTTCAGAATCTGGTGCAAAATCCGAAAATGATATAACATACAGGGTGTTTCATTTAAAATAAGCAAGTTGATAGTTACTTTTATAACAGGAAATTTCAGATAATATATTTGCCATATAAAGATAAATATTACTTAAACTTTACGCCAGAATTAAATATAAAAATGTATCTTTAGTAGTTTTTAAAATCATTTTATATGACACTCACCGTGAATAACCCTTTATACGTGGCGTGCCTATGCATATTATGACGCTTGCAGCTCTTTGTCTCGTTATAACTTAGAAACGGTCGAATTTAGGAAAAAAATATTGGTACCTTCTTCGTAAATAATTTTAAATTCTACAATTTTTGTAAAAACATAATTTTGCAATGCTTTGTATATTACCAATAGGAGCAAAATTTTGTAGTTCTTTGTTTTAGACCATGCGACCAGTTTACCGAAAATGCCGATTTAAAATTTAAAAATTTTGTTCCATTTGTCCTCTTGTAACACCAATTCTGGGTCACAGTGTATACCTGTAATTTAAGTTTCGCATTTAAAACTGTTTCTAAACTTGTAAAGATATTTAAAAAAAAATCGAAATATTAAATTTTAATAAATAGTATTAATTTTTTTCAACAATGTACGAGTATAATGCAAAATATAAATATTTTGTGTTTTTATTTTCATTTTTCAATTGAAGTATATAATTATACATTTTTGCATTTAATAAAAGTTACCAAAAAAACTTAAAACATTAGCATTTTTAATAAAAAAAAATAAATGCCGGTTGAAAACTTTTTTTAAGTAAGTTTTTATAATACCGGCTAAATATGTATTGCTAAAAAATACAGTATATTGAGAATGGTAAAAAGGATATCTTCAAAGCTTAATCAAACTATTTTTGTAAAAGATAAAAAATAAAAACCGAAAAACTGTTTTTTCTACTTTGCTCGAAAATTTTGAGGTTAGAGTAAAAATGATGTTTTGACATTTAATGTCAAAGTTTTCAGAATATCCGAATATCCTAGAAAAACAGAAAAATATTGAATTTTCAAACCTAAATAATAGTAAGTTTTTATTTTTATTCCATTTGTCTTGACAACGGTGGCAGATTTGCCACCGAAACGTCGATTTTTAATTATCTTTTTACTTGTTTAAAAATTTTTTGGTTTTTAGTACTTTTAATTTTATTTTGGCGTGTACCCAAATAAATACCATCTATTAAGGGTAAAAATGGTTATGACATTAGTTGTAGGTTTTTAATGTCGACAACTTTTACATTTAACTATTTTTATTAGGATTTATAGTCCAACAAGTGCCCCCAGACCCTTCTTATTTTCTCAGAAAAAAATATATCAAATAATGTAGTGCTAGTATACCGGGTGTTGCTCCGTCGAGCGAGACATGGGGAATCCCATGTAAATTTTGAAGTAGTCAAATATTGGCTCCCCTTATTATTTTAGAAAAAATGCTATAATGATTTATTGAAGAGCACAATAAGCTCCACCCAAAATGAAAATTTGAGCATTCTTCAACCAACCAGTAAAGAGTAAACTGCTTAAATACTTCTGCAACGTAGTATCTTATTATGCACCCTGTACCCTAGAAATCAATAATAAAAACACCATATTGATTTATCAGTGACAATTTAGATCATTAATTTATAATGTCATTGTCAAGACTGAACAATTTCATACGAAAATTTCAAAATGAATCCTCACATTTAATTTTAGTTTACAGCTAATTCCAATACATGCACTCACAGTTACGCAAGAGAATAAAACAAATTTGTCTACATTTAAAAATGAATTTATAATGAAAATGTCAGGACTTAATCAAATGCTAAAATATTCCTCCATTAACTGCCAGACAATAACCCAAACGATTATAAAACTTATTTCTTACGTTGGCTAGTTGGTACATCGATATTCTGGCACATTCACCGGAAATAACATTCCTTAGCTGGTCTAAATTTTAATATTTTTTATTGGTATAAAGCTTAGTTTTTAAGTGTCCGCATAGAAAAAAATAGTTTGGCGAAAGATCCGGAGACCTGGCTGGCCAAGATATTACGTGGTTTGGGCCTATAATGTCGTTATAAAATGCGTTGTTCGCGCACAGCTCTGGTACTGTGTGCTGGGCAGCCATCCATTTGATACCGTATCTCTTAAATTTTACGAGCAAGGTTATTCAAAGCAGGCAAAATTTGTTTCTCTTAAAGTTCCAGAAAGTACACTGCATTCAAATTTCGATCAAGGAAAAATTGTCCAAGGATATGGTGGCCGAAAATTCCCGCCCAAACATTAATTTTTTGTGGATATTAAATTTACATTTTTTTACATTTTTAAACCAGGTTAGATAATGTTACAGACTTTCAAAAATGTGTTTAGGTTAGAGAATTTTAGAGAGTTAGGATCATTTAATTTAGTTTGTTAATTTATTTAAATAATT
The DNA here is from genome assembly GCA_014170235.1 of Listronotus bonariensis. Classification (NCBI taxonomy): domain Eukaryota; kingdom Metazoa; phylum Arthropoda; class Insecta; order Coleoptera; family Curculionidae; genus Listronotus; species Listronotus bonariensis. Next base: position 49,728 of record JACEGR010001696.1, read on the forward strand.
TACCTTAATTCTTCCAAGTTCTTTCATGACTTTCGAAGGTTTTCGAAAACGCCCGAATTATCCATTAAGAACTTTTATGCCATCCTGTATTATGGAATTTTTGCGATATTTTTCGAAAATTCTAGATTCTAAATTTAGATTTACTCTTCCACCATACTATAAAATGGCGACGGAAAGCCTCCAATCGATTAGTATAGATTCGACTTTTGTGGTGTAAACTTCGAGACATTGACAAGTAAAGATTTTGTCGTTGTAACCATAGTTACGTTGGATTGTTAATAAAGGTATAAAAACGAAGGCACGTGTTTTTATACGAGGTGATACGGAACATTTGGTGTCAGAAGCGGAACGTAATTCACCAAGGAAGCCGATGTAGTCACGAAGAAAATTTGAATGCCAGTTGAGACCAGACAACAAACAGCCGTTATGGAGGAAATTAGTGCACTGATTAAGCTTGTGATGGAAAAACAAGAAGACTTAAAAGAAGACCTGAAAAAGGAAATGCAGTTAAGTCAAGAATTGTTGAAAGAAGATCTTAAGAAAGAAATAAAAACTAGTCAAAAATATCTAAAAGAAGACATTAAAAATAAAATGAAGACCAATTTAGAAGAAATGAAGAAAAGTCAAGAAGAAATGAAATAAAGTTAAGAAGAAATGAAGACAAATCAAACGGAAATGAAACGGGAAATCAAAATTAGTCAAGCAGAAACGAGACCAGAAATCGAGAAAATTCAAAAGACATAAAAAGGACAAGAACAAATAAAGCAAGAGATAAAGAAGAAGATAGTAAAGATTCGAGAACACCTGAGGGGAGAATTTCATTAATGCCAAGATGACATAAAAAGGAAATGTTGCTTGAAATAAAACTTTCCAAAGAAGATGCTAAAGATGAAATGCAAGAAATACAGAAGTTAGTTGAAGACAAAGTTAATCAAGTCCAAGGTCAAATACAACATGAAGTGCAACAATAACACCGGCAAATTCAAAATATAGCCAGTACTGGTGTCGTTCCAGGATGTGGTACTCCAGGGACTCTTATGAAACCACCAACTTTTGACGATAAGGTACCGTGGGTTAAGTATCTTAGACAATTTAAAGCTGCTGCGATTAACAATATTTGGAGTTAACCAGTTACAATACGGGCCGAAGGAATGATGTTTTTAAAAACAATTTTTCTTGAGAAAAAATACTTTTATTTTTCACCAAACTCGAAAATTGTAACAAAATTTATTTTTGAGAGGAACGGGAACGAAAACTAAAGTTACAACAGTTTAGACTCAACTAACAGAAGTGTCATAAAATATTATTTCTAGCTATATTTATAAACTTTCTTATCTCTATTTCTAGGAGTGGCAATTAATGCTTATAAAGTAAGTTTATAGGATGTAACTCCTCCACCCTTAGATGGGCATATACACTTATTAAGTTTTTATGACCTAATTTTTAATAGATTTCATTTTGATTGATTTTATTTTCTTTAAATTTCAAATAAATAGGCCATAAATACTTCCATAAAAGAAATGATATTAAAATTAAAATAATTAAGTACAGTAAAACTGTCCAAAAGCTGGTTTTATTAAAATAAATATTTGTATTTAATAATCTAGAATTTTCTGATTTTTGGAGATTAATCTCTTCCTGTAAATTGTTTAGTTTATTAAAATTAATATTTTTTAAATTGAGCAGTTTTACCTTTTTATACAGTGTTTTATGAGTTAGATTAATATTAATATTTGGTAAAGGAACATTTTGAAAAGCATGTTTACTATATTTATAACCAGTTATAACAATATCTCCTAATTTTAAGTTACAGGGAAACTTAATTCTATTAAATATGTCCCATTTAATAACACATTATTCTGTGAGTTTTCGCATGTTTCAACAGCGACAAGATCTGTATTTGTTACTAAAATCCATTTATTTTCGTCAATGTTTTGAAGTTGCATATTTTCAATATTCACAAATAATGCATTACAATTGGAAATGTTGTGTTTGTATTTTAAAAGTTGCACTTCACACGGTATATTATTATAAAAGTTTTCAGAATGTATATGAGTACATAAATAATAATTATTAGCAATTTGTTTACATGGTTGATTAGAATAACCAAAATTATAGTCATTTATCAATAAATATTCAAAATTGGGCACAATAATTTTATAATGATTATTATATCTCGTAGGTAAAGGAAATAACTGGAATAAATTATAATTTTCTTTCTCTACTAGTGGAACCTCAATGACAAAGATTATCTGTTTATTTTTAGAATAACTTCTTATCTCTAAAGTGTTTTCTATATTTAAAACATTGTTTATTACTGGCTCAAATGGCAGTTTTTCGAATGTTAGTTTATTATTTAATATTTGCAACTCATCTAAAAATAATTCTGGGTTTAATATAGAGCTATGAAAAGTATTTAATTTTGCAAAAGTAATCGCCGTTTGAATATTTTCTAAAATATCGTAAATATTTTGATAATAAGTAGTTATTTGGGTAAAAACCATATGAATGCGAAAAAATTCAAAAAGATTGGTTTCTTCGATTTCGACATTATTTATTACTTGTATGAGTTCATTAACTCGTAGATTTAAAGTTTTTTGGTTATGAGATACGTTTTTTATAATTTCTTCAAAATTATTAATTGATTTGCTTAGAATGGTCATTTGTTTGTCTAGGGCAAGTTTTTCGTTTTCTTGGTTTTGTCTGAGTATATTAATGTTATTGTCAATTCGTTCCGCGTCATCTTGATCTAAATTACCTGTAATGGCTTTAATTATGCTACCTAAGGCATTTACTAATGCACGTGTTTTGCGTGTTTTAGTTGGGATTATTTGATTTAATTGATTATAGATTTTTTGCTGTAAATTGTCAGTTATTATATATGAGTTAGAAAATTCTGCTTCATATTTGGTAAAGTTTTTAATGTTTTCTCTAAGAATATTATATTTATTATTTATATCTAAGAATTCACTAAATAAACTATTCATATCAAATATTTGTATAAATGTCCAATGATTTGTTGCTTTTAAGGCACTACCTATCTTATAGGGTAAGATTCCTGGATTATCATTTAAGTTGTGGTATTTGGGGGTGTTTCCTTCGGTGAGGGACCATCTGTAACAAGTGGCTTTTTTAATTCTTTTATATGAATTATTTCCGTTTTATCTGGATATTTAAGATTTTTATTTTTACACGATTGTGTTCAAGTATTTCGATTATTAAATAAGGGCCAGTGAATTTTGGCTTATTTTTATTTCTTTCTGACAATTTTTTATAGACTTTTTGATTAAGTTGGAAATCTGACGATTCGTCGCCTTTAGTGTTTGTTTTTGTTAAAACATTTTGTTTTTTAAGATCAGTTTTGTTTGCAACGTTTTCATAGACTGCGTCTATTTTTTCTTTATGAGACGAAATATAATCAGAGTAAAAAGTAGTAGGGATAAGATCTAAAGGGTCTCTTGAGTTTGTATGACCTAAGACAAGTTCATGTGGGCTAAATTTGGTTGTACTATGAACACTTGAATTGTATGCTATAATAGCGTAGGGCATTAATTCTGTAACTGATTTATTTTTATCTTTTTGTTTTAATATTCTTAAATGTTCGATAAGGGTAGAATGGAAACGTTCTACTGGTGAGTTTGACTCGTGATGTTTAGGGGTAGTAAAATGTATATTTATTTTCTGAGCTTTAAGTAGTTCTCTTAAAGGTCATTATTAAATTCTCCGCCGTTGTCACATGTTATTGTTTCGGGGCAACCATAAAATGAAAAGAAATTTATTAATTTATCGCAAACCGATTTTGCATTTTTATCATAAGGGTAAGCTTGTCCGAATTTTGAGAATTTATCAAATATTGTTAAAAAGTTCTGTGTTTCAAAAATAAATGTATCCATATGTAACATTTGAAAAGGTTTAGAGGGTGTGTCAGTTTTTGTAAGGGGGACGTAAGATTTAAGTCTGCTGTATTTTGCAGTTTGGCAAATATTGCAATCGTTAATATATTGATTAATATCGTCTTTCATTTTAGGCCAATAATACAATTCTTTTAATCGTTCATAAGTAGCTACTGCGCCTCTATGATTCGTTTTACTTTGATGTTGGTGACTGATAAGTAAAATTTTTCTTCTTTTTCCAAAATATTACTTACTAACTTAGTACACCGTATAATTTTAATATTTTGAAAATTTTTAAGATAGACATCAGTAAAAATCGGAATTAATTCTTTATTGTGAAAATATACGTAACACGTTTTATTGGGACTCATATAATCACGAATAAATATTTTTATAGTTTCAGGATTTTCAGGCAGTTCTATATGATTAATTTTATTTTTGCCAAAGTTTTCAGTTTTAAATTGAATATCAGGGTGAGGTGATTTTTAATTAGAAATTGTAAGCTTTTATTGTTAATTATTTCATCAAGGATATTTAGACTTGCATTTCCAGGGTTATCTTGATTACTGTGAACTGTTGAGTCAGAAGTATTCGCGTGTGCGACCTTAATGTCAGATAAAATGTTTATTTTTTGCTTACTGCAACTCGGTTTTTCTGATGCAATTTTTTCGTCGTCTTGAGTAGGATTTTCAGCGTCTTGAATAGGATTTTCTGCTAAATGACGTAAATATTCTACGATATCTTGATTTGAATCGCCTGGATTATTAATTATTGATTCGTTTTCATAGACATTTAATTGAATGCGCGAAAGGGCATCGGCGTTACTATTTTGAGAGCCTTTTTATAAATAATTTGATAGTCGTATTCTTCTAAGCTTAAGCGCCATCTTACCAATTTAGAATTCGGTTCTTTTAAATTAAAAAGCCAGACAAGAGGTCTGTGATCAGTATAAATATAAAATTTGCGACCAAATAAATAAGGACGAAAGTATTTACATGCCCAAACTATCGATAAGAGTTCTTTTTCGATAACTGAATTATGTAATTCGGATTCATTTAAAGTTCGTGAGGCGTATGCTATTGGTTTGTCATTTGGAATAGTTCCTTGTGATAATACTGCACCTAATGCGTAATTACTTGCATCTGTAGTCAAAAGAAAAGGTTTAGAAAAATCTGGATACTGTAAAATTGGGGCATTTATTAAAAGTTGTTTGCAATGTTCAAAAGCGTTTTTAAAGTCAGGTGTATGCTCTATCTTAACATTCTTTTTTAAGCACCGTGTCATCGGTTTTGTTATTTTTGCAAAATCTTTAATAAAACGTCGGTAATAACCAACTAAGCCTAAAAATGATTTTATTTCTTTAGTACTTTTTGGAATTGGAAATTTTTTGACTGCATTTATTTTATCGGGATTTGGTCTTACACCATCTTTACTTACAATGTGTCCCAAATATTGGACTTCTTTTCTTAAAAATTGAGATTTATCTAATTGGACTTTGAATCTTGAATCACGTAATCTTGTAAAAACTTTTCTTAATTTAAGTAAGTGTTCTTGTAGACTTGTACTAAATATAATGACATCATCTAGATAAACAAAACAAATTTCATTTTGGAGACCGCGTAAAATATTATTCATTACTCTTTGAAAAGTTGCCGGGGCATTTTAAGACCAAAAGGCATTCTTAAAAATTCATAGTGACCTAAATCAGTACTAAAAGCTGTTTTGGGAATATCTTCTTCGTTCATTTGTATTTGATAAAAACCGTTAGCAAGATCAAGGGTTGTAAAATAATGGGCTTTACCTAGTTTATCTAAAATTTCGGTTATTTGAGGCAAAGGAAACTTGTCATCTATTGTGACCTTGTTAAGTGATCTGAAATCTATGCACATGCGCCATTTCTGCTTGCCGGACTGATCTAATTTTTTAGGTACTATCCATATTGGGGATGACCAAGGGGAATTTGAATGTCTAATAATATTTTGTTCTAATAAATCTGAAATTTGGCTTTTTACTTCTTCGCGGTGTATTTCTGGATATCTATAGGTTTTAGTATAAATTGGGGTGTCGTCAGTTAATTTTATATTATGTTTAATTGCATTTGTAAAAGATAAGGGTATACCTTCACAGTGAAAAATGTCCCTAAATTCATGGCAAAGTTTACGAATTTCTGTTTTTCCTCGTAATTACAGTGATCTAAATTAATGTTTTTAGATTAGCTTTAAGTAAATTGTCAAGTTCTTTTTCTGGTTTTTCGTATGATACCGGGTGATCTATAAAATTAAGTTCATTTAAATTTATTTTTCGATATCAAAAGGTTCAAGAAATTGGAGCTCTATAGGGTTTTCTCTTGGATTTAAGGCGGTAGTAAAAGTTTGATAATTTTCTATTTTTACAAGGCATTCTGGGATTTCAATATGTCCTAGTTTTTGATAAGGAAGAATACCATAACCGCTTGGTATATTAACAGGAATTTGGATTTTTGAATAGTTCTTGGTTCAATAATATAAGAAAAATTATTTTTAATATTTTCAGAATTTTTCTCATTTTCGTGTTCATGACGTATCGGAATTTCTGTATTAGGCAATTTTAACAAAGATTTGCTAAAATCTAAATTAGCATTTAATTGTTTAATTAGATCTAAACCTATTAATCCTCCAAACTTATTAGAAAAATCAAAAAGATAAAATTTATGTATACCGGGGGTATCAAAAGTTGGAAAAATTGGCAATGTAGCAACTTCGTTATGAAAAGATGTTGCGTGGGCAGTTTGTACTTGAAAAATTTCTTCTTTAATAAGATGTGGAAAATGTTGGTAAGCAATTTGAGGGTTAATGAAACTTCTTGTACTTCCTGTATCTAATAAAAATTTAGCATTTAATTCAGGGATTAAAATAAATGGTAACTGAATATTGTAATTATTTAGAAATATTATGTCTGGTTCGAATTCAGGCTCGTTTGAGTAAAATTTGCATTTTCCGTTTCATTGTTTTGGGTATTTTCGTAAAATTGAGTATTTAAGTTATCTACGATATTTGGTTGACCTGTATTTAAATAGGAAAAATCATAGGGTTGGTTATAGTCAATTTCTGAATAGTTATAGTTATTAGGATCAAAAGTGTAATTATTTTCTGGATAATTACTATTTTCAAAGCTACAGGGTTCTTCAAGTAAAGTATTTTGTTGTTCAGGCGTTTGCTGAAGAACTTCTTGGTTATATAATTCTTGAGAAATAAATTTATTATGAATAACTGTGTTTCCAGAAGAAGTATCCATCGGTTCTATATTTCTATTTAAATTTGTTCTTCGAGACATTTGTCCGAAATTTTGATTATTAAAATTATTAAAAGGAGGTCTTTGCTGATTAAAATTCTGAGGTCTTTGCTGCGCAAAACCTTGGTTTCTAAAAGTATTTTGAGAGTTATTATTATTGGAAAAATTCGGTCTTTGTTGACTGAATGACGTATTAGGCTGTGAAAAATTAGGTCTTTGAGCAAAAGGATTATTTTGTTGCGCAAAATTATTAAAATTATTTTGTTGTGGAAAGCTAGAAAAAGGTCTCTGGTAATTAAACGTTTGAGGTATGTAAGTCTGTTGTGGTACATAAGTTTGTCTTGGTATATAGGTCTCAATTGGTCTATATTGGGGTATATTAAATCTTTGATTTTTATTTTGAATAATTGGTTGTTTAAAATTTGAATATTGAGCATTTTTAAAGGAAATAAAATTTTCTTCTTCACGCACATAAGACATAGCTTGTTCTAAGTTATTAGGATTTTTTAGACGCGTTACTAATTGTAAGTTGTAAGGTAAACCATTTAAAAAAGTTTTAAGAGCAAAAGATTCGTAATGATCAATTTTTATTCTTTTAACTTCTGGTGATTCTGGACTAGCATTTAATTTAGCAAAAGCAAGCTTCTACAATCTTGTATTCTCATACCAAATAATAGAGGACTTTCATTTTTAAAGGGTTTTAAGTTTAATAAGTCTTGGATTAAGCAATCAATTGATCTGTGATCGGAAAATGTTTGATAAAGTACATCTTTTATAAGTTCCCAACTATTAAGTTCAATTCGTGAAATTATTAATTCTGCGGCTCTACCACTTAATTTACTTAAAATAGTGTCGAAAATAACAGTATTAATTGGATCATTAGCATTATTTCTATTTTTAAAAGCTTTTTGAAAATTTTCTACAGCAATTATATATCTATTTAATAATTTTGGATTACCATCAAAAACAGGAATGTTATCAGCTTGATATCTTAAGAGTTGATAATTTGGATTAGACATTGTATTGCTATTGGAACCAGTATCTGATTGGTTTATAGATAAAGTATTTAAAGATTCGATGAGTGAATCTAAATTAAATTCGTTAATTAAATCTATTTTGAAGACTAGTTACACTCTGTACAATAAAAATATAAATATTTTTAGTTGTTGGTTTAAAAATAAACTTATGCTATTTTGCAGATTAAAATAAGCAGACTTGCTTAATTAAATATTTGTTATCAGAATAGAAATAGTTTTACGTTATAAATACGCTATAAATAGGGGTGAAACAAAATAATAAAAATAGAAGGAAAATATCGATACAATGGTACAGGAAAAATAAAAATATTTTTGGACTTACAGTACTATGAAGATTGGTATCAGTTTCATTGGTTTCTTCTTAAATCTACGTTTCTTCTTAATCTACCTTAACCTAGGCCTAGAGAATCGGGATTCTTGATGGCTTCTTATGGCGCCTTAGATCGGCACTATCTACCATACGAAGTCACCTTCCCTGGTCCAATCGATGTCTTCAGGTCCTTGTGAACACACTGGTTGGACGTTGGAAATTCTCCGGGGACTTGCTGAAGTTGGCCTCTGTTGAAGTTTTTCCTTCAGGATTCTTGATGTCGTGTGTCGCCTTAGATCGGCACTATCTACACACGGCACTTCCCTCGTCGTTGTCGTTTTCTTGCCACCTTAGATCGGTACTATCTGCTTCGAAAACTTCTCAGACGTTCCGTAGGTTTGTTTTTGGGCGAATTTTTGAAAAAAACCGTGCTAATATGCCCTTAACACGTCCCAAAATGCTACCTTGACTGCGCCAGTTACAATACGGGCCGAAGGAATGATGTTTTTAAAAACAATTTTTCTTGAGAAAAAATACTTTTATTTTTCACCAAACTCGAAAATTGTAACAAAATTTATTTTTTGAGAGGAACGGGAACGAAAACTAAAGTTACAACAGTTTAGACTCAACTAACAGAAGTGTCCTAAAATATTATTTCTAGCTATATTTATAAACTTTCTTATCTCTATTTCTAGGAGTGGCAATTAATGCTTATAAAGTAAGTTTATAGGATGTAACGTGCTTGCTTTACGAGGTGAAGCCATGAAGGTATTAAGAAATATTCCTGAAGAAAAACAAGGCGACTATCAATCAATTGTAATGTTCCTGGAAATGAGATATGGCAAGACACATTTGCAGGAAGTTAATAAGGCGCAGCTCCAGGAAGGAAGACAAAAATATAACGAAAGCCTTCAGGAATACGAAGCTGACATCGTACGTTTGGTTAATCTGACATACCCAGAAGAAATGAAACAAGAACTAGCCGTGGGTAGTTTCATTGAAGGTCTTCGCGACTCAGACATGAATCAGGCTTTAAGAATGGCCAGATTAAAGAAAATATCGGAAGCTCTTGCCTACGCGCTTCAATTCGAAACAGCCAAACAAACGACCAGGAGTCAGACAAGAATAAGAAGAATAAACTTTGTACCTGAAAAAGACAATTCAAATACAGATTTTGCAAGAGTAATGAAAGAGTTGCAAGAAATTTTCCTTAAGAAGCCAACAGAAGAAGACAACAGTATGACATTTAAAAAAGAAATACTATCCGCTGTTTGAAGTGTGGTAAAGAGGGGCATCTAGAGAGAAATTGTACCAGATTCAATGCCCCTACTAGTAGTCCGGAAAACATCAATGGACGAAAGATGGCTACGTGCTACCAAGCCCCACCAAGTACAACTATTAGAGTATCCCGGCTGCAGAACAATGGCTCCAGCTTGTAGTACCTGGAAATGTATGCGGTCGGGAATGTAAGATGGTACTAGATACTGGTTTCACACATACCATCGTAAAGCCGAACATGTAGCTCATTGTAAAATATTCCGCCCTGAGAAAAATTACATCTTAGAAACTGCTAAGGGAGAAGTTATACCAATAAAAGGCATACATGAAGCCAGAATAAGCCTAGGGACAACATCATTTATACAAGTCGTGTTTGTTGCCGACATCATGAACGAAGTTATTCTTGGCCTAGACATTATGGAAAATCAAAAGTTTGTACTGAACCTACCACAACGGATACTGCGGACTAAAAATGAAGAGATCGTGATGAGACTACCAATGAATAATGGAACATCAATTCGAGAAGTTGTACTTACTGAAGATATCATACTACCGCCAAGCTCAAAAACTATTATCCAAGTAAAGTGTGAAGACTTAGAAGAAGGAGAAATCGTTTTAGTCAAACCAGTTGAAAATAGTCTATTATATGCTAAAGAAATTTTATCGTCAAGAACTTTGACGCAAACAAAAGGAAATATGGTATTTGTCCGAATGATGAACCTGAAAGATTTCTCGCAACAAGCCAAGAGAGGTAACAAAATCGGTACCTGTCAACCTGCTTCTATGATAGTTACCTATCCCTGTACTACATCTGCAGGAGTCCCCGCACGTAAACTACCTGATGCTCTGCAAGACCTGGTGACTTCATCAAAATCTCTGTTAGATTCGGCTCAGGTATTTAAGGTGACTTTTAAGAAGAAATCAAGATATTTTCTCTATGCCAAAAATGATGTGGAAAAAGCAAGCATAGTTCAACATCGGATAAACACTGGTGACACATTGCCAATAAAACAACCACCAAGGCGAATTGCTTTAGCCAAAAGAGACGAAGTCGAAAAGTTATTAGAAGACATGCAAAAACAAGGCATTATAGAGCCATCTCAGAGTCCATGGTCATCTCCAGTAGTCCTAGTCAAGAAGAAAGATGGTTTCAACAGATTTTGTGTTGACTTCAGAAGACTGAATGATGTCACGAAGAAAGACAGTTTTCCACTACCAAGAATAGACGATACCCTAGATACACTCACCGGATCAAAATGGTTTTTGACATTAAATCTAAAAAGTGGCTATTGGCAAGTAGAACTTCATTAGGAAGACAAGAAAAAATCTGCTTTTTCAACTGGAAACGGACTGTGGTAGTTTATTGATATGCCATTTGGTTTATGCAATGCCCCCGCTACTTTTGAACGTTTGATGGAGTTTACATTACGGGGACTAACTTGGAAAACCTGCTTAGTATATCTAGATGACATTATAATTCTTGGAAAAACATTTGACGACCACTTAAAAAATGTTGAAGGGGTTTTTCAAAAGCTTAGATCCGCCCAGCTGAAGCTTAGTCCAAAGAAATGTTACCTTTTCTAGAAAGAAGTAAAGTACCTTGGGCATATAATTACCAAAGAAGGAGTAAAAACCGATCCAAAAAGACTAAAGCCATCCAAAACTGGCCTGTACCAAAGAACAAGCATGAAATTAGAAGTTTTCTGGGATTATGTACCTATTACAGACGGTTCATACATGGGTTTGCCGATATTGCAAGACCATTACATCGTCTTACGGAAAACAACAACAGCTACGAATGGACTGAAGATTGTCAAGCAGCTTCTATACACCTAAATAGAGCCCCGTGCAATCCCCGGTGTTGTCATATCCACAACCAAATCAAACATTTATTGTGGACACTAATGCGAGCAACACTGCTATTGGTGGAATTTTGTCACAGATGCAAGATGGCCAAGAAAAAGTAATAGCCTATTTTAGCAAAGTCCTTTCCAAACCTGAACGAAATAATTGTGTCACCAATAAAGAACTTTTGGCTATTGTTAAATCCCTAGAGCATTTTCATAAATACCTGTATAGCCAGAAATTCCACCTAGAAACGGACCATGAATCACTTAAATGGTTGCTTCAGTTGAAGAACCCTGAAGGTCAGATAGCATAATGGCTACAACGCATTCAAGAATATGATTTCAAAATTGAACATTGAAGGGGACTGAACCATAAGAATGCTGACGCTTTATCAAGACGACCTTGCCCGTCGTTTGTAAACACTGCAGCAGACGAGAAAAACATGAAGATCCTGATGAATTTCACTGCCGAAGAACACGTCTCCAGTGCTCTCAAGAATGTGATCCTAAGATCTTGGCCAAAGAACAACTAGAAGAACCAGATCTTAAAGACATTGTCAAACTTAAGACAGAAAATTTGGAAAGACCACCATATCAGAAAATAGCCTCTAAGTCGCCAAGACATAAAGGGTACTGTGCCATATGGGACTCTTTGATTATTAAAGATGGCCTATTACAAAAGGTCTGAAAAAGTTCTGACGGCAAAACTCATAAACATCAGATAATCCTACCAACCAAAAGGATTCCTAAAGTATTGCAAGCATTGCATATTGGTGTAGGAGGTGGCCATTTCGGAGTTATGAAGACTCTTGAAAAGGATCGAGAAAGGTTTTACTGGCTGGGAAATCGTGCAGATGTAAAAGACTGGTGCAGAATGTGTAAGGACTGAGCTTCCAGCAAGGGACCGAAAACACGAAGCTATGTTAAGATGAAGCAATACAATGTAGAGGCACCTTTTTGAAAGAATTGCCATAGACATAGCAGGGCCATTTCCAGTTAGTAAATCAGGAAATCGCTATATCTTGGTAGCGATGGATTACTTCAGTAAATGGCCAGAAGTCTACTCCATCCCAAATCAAGAAGCTATAACTGTTGCCGATATATTATTTCAACAATGGAGTTCCTAGGAGAAATACATTCCGATCAAGGCACAAACTTTGAGTCCGATCTTTTCAAGAATCTTTTTAATCTCCAGGAATCCATAAAACAAGAACAACACCTCTTCATCCACAGTCCGATGGTGTGGTAGAGCGGTTTAACAGAACTCTTGATAACTACCTGAAAATTGAAGTAAATGACCAACAAAGTAACTGGGATAACTGTATACAGCCGTTTTTATTAGCATACCGCTCCCCCAATTCACGAAACTACTGGCGAAACACCTGCAAATTTCATGTTCGGAGCGGAAATATACCTTCCAGTTGACTTGCTAACAGGACGACCTTGCACCAATGAAGAACTAGCAGAAGACTATGTAAGTCGACTTAGTAAAGAGCTACAGAAGATACATGAAGAGGTGCGTACCAAGTTACAAAAAGGAAGTGACCGTATGAAATCCCGCTATGTTTTGAAAGCTAACCATCAGGGATTTGTCATCGGTGAAAATGTTTGGTTATACAATCCGAGAACAACCAAGGGGCGTTCACCGAAACTACAGAAGTCATGGGAGGGACCATATAAAGTGGTGACACGGCTTAATGATCTGGTTTACCGTATACAGAAGGGTCCACAGGCAAAGATGAAAGTAGTACATCTAGAAAGGCTAAGCCGTTATCAAGACAGTGAAGATACTTGATCGAGACGATCAAAACTTGGAAGGGGGCAATATTACAGACTTTTAAAAAATGTGTTTAGGTTAGATAATTTTAGAGAGTTAGGTTCATTTAATTTAGTTTGTTAATTTATTTAAATAATTTACCTTAATTCTTCCAAGTTCTGGTTCATCACTTTCGAAGGTTTTTAAAAAGGCCCGAATTATCCATTAAGAACTTTTATGCCATCCTGTATTATAGAAATTCTAGATCATTCTTTACTCTTCCACCATACTATAAAAGGGCGACGGGAAACCTCCGATTGATTAGTATAGATTCGACTTTTGTGGTGTAAACTTCGAGACATTGACAAGTAAAGATTTTGTCGTTGTAACCGTAGTTACGTTGGATTGTTAATAAAGGTATAAGAACGAAAGTACGTGTTTTTATACAAAGTGATACGGAACAATAATTTTGGAAACCAAAAAAAATTATAACAGGATGGAAGTCATTGTTAAAGTAAATAATTTAACAAAAATAAAAGAAAAAATAAACCCATGCGATCTAAGGTCGGGAAGGAAGTTAAAGGAAAAAAATTGGTTTTTATCAATTTTTGGCAAAACTAGATGACCTACAAAAATTTTTTAAATGTAAATGTTGTTGGTAGTACAAAGATCTACAACTCTTGTATTTACACTTTTTTACACAACCTTAAAATTTATGTGAAAATTTTAAATAACCAATTTTTGGTTTTTATTTTTATCTTTTATAAAAAAAAAGGAAAAAATACAAAATTTGATAAGAACTTAACTTGGTATGTCCCAATTACACTGTAATTTTTTAAAATCAAAATATTTATTTTTTAGCTTATTCTGACTTAACATTGAAAGACATCCTTATTTTAAATCAAAAATTCACTTGTCAAAATATCGGTATTTTCGAAAAGTCGGTAGGCCTCTTGTTCGTAAAAATTTCTACTATTCGATGGTGCAAAAAAAATATACATTACCACGGTAACGCTTCTCAGAAAGGGTATTTCCATAGGACTGGAAATTTTGCCGGAAATCGTTTTTACCCTTAAAAACTCACCCCTTCCACTTCCGAACCTCAGATCGCCTGTAATTTATATTTTCTTTTATTTTTCCTATTATCTTTTTTTTTTTTTTAATGGGTTTTATCCTTCAATAATTTTTATTTTGTTTCAAAAATTACACAGCCCCACAAAAAAATAAAAGTTGGTGGTCCGAAAAACTAGACCACGATATCTATATGTTTTTGGGGTCGCTGAATCCGAGTGCGGAGGCGGCTTGACCCTACCAGGTCAGGGTCAAGGTTATTTTAAGGTCAACACAGCCCAACAAGTAAAAAAAATTGAAGGTCACAAAGAACAGACCATGGTATCTTTTTGTTTTTGGGGTCGCTGAATCCTAATCCGAGGTCGGTTTGACCCCATTAGGTTAGATTCAAGGTCTTTTCAGGTCATATCATCAAAACTTATCAAAACGGGACCACAATAGTGATATTTTTATGTTTTTGAAATCGCTGAATCCAAATTCAAGGTCAGCTTAATGCAATTAGGTCAGGGTCATTTAAGGTCAAATCATAAAATTTGATATGGAAAATAGACCAGGATCATGGTATATTTATGTTTTCGGGATCGCTGCATCCGAATCCGTGATCAAATTGACCCTATGAAGTTAAGATTAAGGTCATATTAAGATCAAATCAGAAGTTACCGTAAATGCACCAAATTATGAGGTTTTTGGGTCGCGAAATCCGAATCTGTAGTCAAATTCACGCTCCCGGTTTTAGATTAAGCGATCCCAAAAACATAAAGGTACCACGTTTGTGGTCCATTTTCAATGAATTTTGATGATTTGACATGGAAATATCCTTGACCATGACCTGATGGTGTCAAACCGACACCAGATTTCGGTTCAGCAACCTCAAAAACAATAGGATACCAGGGTCTAGTCTTTCGGACCAACAACTTTTATTTTTTGTGGAGCTGTGTTATTGACCCTGGTCCAATATTAATTTAAAAAAATCATGTTTCAGATTTCTGCAATTTCTTACAACATTCATCATTGCAATGTATAATTTTTCACACACCATAAGAAAGTATATATTTTAACGAAAAAAACTACCCCCTACAGAGAGACAAATTTAAGAAAATAAAAAGGAAAAACACGCCAAGATATGCAATGAGGGGAGTCGATTTTTAAAAAATATTAGACGGCGCCCCTTCAACCCCTAAACCCCCAAGGCTACCACTCCAAAATATTTAAATTAAAAGGGGAGTTGAGTGATACATCATTTTAAAGCTCCTGACGAGTACTTTATAACCCTCAAGTATAAAGTCAATATCTTTACCTTCTTTAATATGGTGGTACTTAAAATTACCCAAATGCCCGATTGGAATAGTTTTATTTTCAGAAACTAATAAAGTTATGAGACACTTAAAATAAACATACTCTTTAAGTGCCCGGCATTTTCGCGGCGAATACACTGTAATGACGTAGGCGTAAGATATCGGCTCCCGACTACTCCTGCTGCATCTTTCGCCGATGTACATCGCGCCTTAAATTTATGGTTTTTAGTTGTTTACGGATGTTGTTGCTAAGTGATAAATTGTGATTGATTTTATGCATTAGAACAATATATTAGGAAGATGGCGGGTAAGTTTTGGTTTTAATATTTATCAAGTATATTGTTTTATAGATTTGTTATATTAATAATCATTAGTTCTACAAATAAATATGATTTTTGAGTTGAAAATATCTGGTGGGCTCACCATGGGGACACTAGGACTCATAGAATCTGTTTTTGTTATTTATAGGTGGTAGTCCAAAAAATATATTTTTGCAAATAAAAAGTATAAAAGCGGATGACTTGTTTGATTTTAATGAAGACGTTCCAGTGGATGAGAATAGCGAGCTGGGGGATGTAAGTGACGACGATATTGGGAAGATGAACATATGTAATACTAGTAATAATACACAGGGGTAGGATAAAAAGTTTATTTTTTAATGAAGCACCCTGCATCTTGTATAATATATTACTAATAAAAATTATCTTTAAAAGAGCTATATGAAAAACACATTAAGTACATCTTGCTTTATTAGATTTGGAAATATGGCCGTCTTAGTGAATTTTGGGTAATTTTTAAAAACCACCATTTTGTAGTAGGTAAAGATATTGACTTTATATTCTAGGGTTATAAAGTACTAGTCAGAGCTTTAATAGTAAATTATACACTAGAATAAAGTGGTATTTTAAGGGATTTAAATACACTTTAGTCCTCAGTGTATATACTATTTTATACTTTACAGAATAGGTAAAACGTTAAAGAAATATTTATAGATAAACAATAAAAATAAAAATAGAAGATTAATGTTTTCGTTGGAGATTACACGACAGCTGACAGACATGAATGACAGCAACGCTAACCGAAACCAGTGGTGTTCGGTATCTAATCAATTTTAGCTACCGTATTTGTACCTGAAAATACCGACTAACCAGCCCAACCGCCAAAACGACAAACAACACCCCCTGGTGTCTCTGTCAACTGAAAATCTAGTGTGTTTTGACAAGTAACTCAAGTAACTAAGTAGAACAAAATCAACTCGATAAATATAGTGAAATATGCCAAGCCCGAAAGAACGTGTGTTGATCGTGATGGAAGAAATCGAAAAAGCAAGCTCAAGAGGCTGTAGGCCAATTATTACAAAGGAAATCTGGAGAACAATACAAGAAACAGTTATCTGAGTTTATGAAATGGTGCAAAGAACGGAACGTAGTAGAATTTACTGAAGAAAAGGTACTGCCTAGCTTTTCTAGAAAAGTCAAAAGCTTAAAGCATTGTCATGTGGAGCATATATTCGATGTTAAAGCCATAATTGCAACAGACATGGGCGTCGACATTAGCACATTCAGGAAACTAACAGCTTCTTTAAAAACGACAAAAATGAGGGCCTACCAACCGAAAAGTAGAAGATACTTGATGCTGACAACATTAAGGATTTTCTGGAGAAAGCACCTGACGATGAATTTTTGATACAAAAGGTAAGTTACACGTTTTGTTATTCTATTTAACCGACTTTTGTTTTAATTTATAACTATATATCTACAGTGTGTCTACGTAAGTTGGCTTTTAGTCTTCAGGTGTATATACTATTTTATGCACTTAAAAATAGGTAAAACGTTAAAGAAATATTTAAAATAAATAATAAAATAAAAATAAAATCCATGTTTTCATTGGAATTACACGACAACTGACAGACATAAATGACAGCACGCTAACCAAAACCAGTAATATTTCGTATCTAATCAAAAATTTTAGCTACCGTATTTGTACGGAAAAAATACCGACTGGTTAACCAAAAGCGACAAACAGAAACACACCCCATGATTGTTTCGGTCAACAGAAAATCTAGTATGTTTTGACAAGTAACTAAGTAAAACAAAATCAACTCGATAAATATAGTGAGATATGCCAAACCTAAAAGACGTGTGTTGATCGTAATGGAAAAATCGAAAAAGCGGCTCAAGAGGCTGTAGGCCAATTATTATCAAAGAAATCTGCAGAACAATCCAAGAAAACAGGTATCTGAGTTTATGAAATGATGCAAAGAACGAAACGTGATAGTATTTACAGAAAAAAGGGTACTGCTGCTATTTCTTAGAAAAGTCAAAAAGCTTAAAGCATCGGTACTATAAAGCATACATATATTCGATGTTAAAACCCATAATTGCAACAGATATAGGCGTCAACATTAGCAAATTCAGCAGACTAACAGCTTTTTAAAACGACAAAGTGAGGGCTACAAACCGAAAAAGTTGAAGATACTTAATGCTGACAACATTAAAGATTTTCTGGGGAAAGCACCTGACGATGAATTTTTGGCACAAAAGGTAAGTTAAACTTTTTTAATCATTTTCAACCAAATTTTTGTCCCAATTTATAACCTAATAGGATGTTTGAAAAATGCGTAAGAAAATTTTAAGGGGTCATTCTGCAATGAAAAATAATATTAGTGAGTCCTTAGACAAAATGTCGAAATTTTCCTGGTTACCAAGTTACAGGGGTTAAAAGTTAAATTTTTATTTTGTTTTTGCGCCATAATGCGGTTATTTTTTAACCAACCTACATTATAACTTTCTTATTTTGACAGACATCGCAAAGCTGGGGTGCTATTTTATAGACAATTAAAATCCTAAAAATAAGGTACTCCTTATTAAAGTCGATAAACCCCACTGTTTAGGCACCAATCGACATCAAAGTTTTCATTAATTTTAATCAAATTACCTACATGGATACAGGGTGTCCAGTAACTCAGCCGACAAATTTTAAGGGTGATTTTACAATTTAAAATAAAAAAACTTCATATAAACATATACCCTAAACGTTTAAGCTTTTTGAACTACGATGTGTTAAATATTAAAAAATACCCCAAAGTTCAAAAACTAAGACGGTTAGGACATATGTTAATATAAAGTTTTTTCCTATTTTCCGTTGTAGAATCGCCCAGTAATAGTTCAGTTACTGGACACCCTGTATGTATGCAGGTAATTTAATTTAAATCGATAAAAACTTTGATGTTGATTGGTGCCTAAACTGGTGCGGTTTATCGACTTTAATAAAGAGTACCTTATTTTTTATGTTTTTGATTGTCTCTAAAATGGCGCCTCCAGCTTTGCAATATCTGTCAATATAAAAAAATTATGATGTAAATAAATTTTAAGTTTTCGGTAAAGTGTCCTCTGGCGGTATTAAAAAAGTACTTTTATCTTAAAATTTTAGAATTTGCAAAGCTCGATTCGTGTGCCAAATTTCAACTAGATTGGTTAAAAAATAAATGCAATATGGCGAAAAACAAAAATAAAAATTGAACTTTTAACCCCTCTACCTGTATATCTATATTTAGTGATTGAGGCACTTTCTAGAAAATAAAATAGGTTATTTTATTTATATTTTGTTTCAGGTGGTGATAATCATGGGCGTGTCAGGAGCCTGTCGTGGAAAGGAGCTTTGCCAGTTGTTTTTATAGTTAATATTGTTCCAAACACGTTACATTTCTATTGCATTAGCATATTTTTATGTTATGGGTACATGTTTTTCAGGTTTGGCATATTTGACTCATAAAATTTTTAAAAATAAATATCTTAAATTAGTTTTTATTGCGATTATTTCCTTCAATAAAAAATAGACCAATCAGGAATCACCATTTTTCGGATAAATTTTGTTTAGATAAGTGATTAAACCACATGTCCTGTTTATCCGCGAATAAATTTCTGTCATCAAACTGATTGTCAACATTGAAAGAAAATTTCAAAGTTTATTATTTATTTATTTATTTATTGGTTGACAAGAAGGGTACAAACAGGTAGGAACCCAAACGAGTATCCACAAAATTACATATACTTAGACATATAAATATAAAGAACAGATATGAGTCATAACTAAAACTAAAACTAGAATAGTATTTATATTTATAACAGAATTGCAATAAATACTATTTTACAATGAAGTATAATATTGCGTTTAATCTATTTTATTTAAGTATATTTTTAAAACTCTCTTTATAGTTTCCAGTGACATTAAAAAAATATCTACAATTGTCTACATTGTTACATTTATTGGCACTTTTTGATATTCGACATAAAGGCGAATTCTGAGAGCAATTTGTTCTTCTAAAAGGAATATAGATCATTTGTTGAAGGTTAACCTGAGGGGTATTAAAAGTTATTAGGGAAAGAATATCAGGACTTGATAATAAATTATTAATTATTTTATATAAAAATAACACATCTGAAATAGTTCTTCTGGCAGAAAGGGATAAGACATAAAAGCGCTGTTGAGCCAGTGTAGCATCGCTTCGATGAAACGCTTTAAAAGAAATAAATTTTAGGAACCTATTTTGAATATGTTCAAGCCGATCTATGTATACAGCATACCTTGGATTCCAAGATACTACCAAAGTTTAATTTGCTTAAAACAAAAGAGTTGGTACAAACAAATAATTGATTTTACGTTTGAGAATAGAGCACATTTTCGCATAACATATCCCAACATTCTGGACGCAGTGGTAGCAACCATTTCTATATGCAAATCAAACATTAATTTTGAGTCAATGAGGATGCCCAGGTCTCACACATGTTCCACCTTTGGAAGTACAGCATTACCAATTGTACAGTTATAAGAATTTCCACTTTGTTTCGTGAAAGAGTAATTGATAGACATTTATTTAAATTTAAAAACAAACTATTTTGGTTACAAAAATTCTACTAACCTCTCCAGGTCCTGTTGAATTTTTTGACAGTCATTAATATTATGTACATCCTTGAACACCTTTAAATCATCTGCGTAAAGTAAAAATTTACAATGGCGAAAACAGGATTTAATCTTGTTTATATAAATAATAAAAAATAAAGGTCCCAGGTGCGAGCCCTGGGGTACTCCTGACGTGGGATTGAAAGGCTCGGAATTAAAGCCCTGCAAAGACACATACTGTGATCTATCCCTTAAATAAGACTCTATCCAATTCAAAACGTTGCCCGTCACACCGACCTCCGCAAGGCGCACGAAGCAAAGTATTAGCTTATTATCTCAAAATCTCTGACGTCAGCAATTATTTAGGAATCTTGCGCAACGCATAATTTAGGGCGTGGCTCCTACTATCTGTCAAACCATAAATGTCATCTGTCAAATGTCAAATGTCACCTGTCACCTGTCATATGTCAAAAATCACGTGACTTAGAAAATGGCCGCCATGCGTAGGATACTTGCGCTATAGTCATAAATTGATCTGCGCAAACGCGAAAATCTCAAGTCATACCGTTCGGGCGCTATCGACAAAAATCGTAATTTAACCTTGATGACTCAGTCATCGGAGAGCGGTTTAAATTTTTTAAATATAGTATTACGTCATACCTATCGAATAGCGAAAACCGCATGACGCCATCTTTAGCCATAAAGGCGTTACAGCTGTTTAAAAATAGTTGAGAGATATCAATTAGCGATTAGAACGGTAACCCTATAGTAAATCGGTCATTGTAGCCTTATTATTAAACTTAGAATAATGAAACTTGGCAAAAGGATAGTCGACGACGTTTCGCCAATGATTTCAAGGTTATCAATCCTAACATGTTAGGCACTGCACCCTCCGCACCTAAACCTTAGGGCTTAAGCAGCGGGTGTAAGCGCTTAAGAGCGTAAATTTCAAGATCAAAGCATACGCCTCAATCATCGTAATGAACGCATAGCTGCGTTGAATAATAAACGGTAAAACACAGTGGTAACTAAATAAAGTAGTGTTTGTAGTAAACGCATTTATTATAAAATAAAAAATACATACATGGTTGCCATATTTCTAAATAATTTTTAGAATAATGCCTTATAAAATAAATAGCAGTGTTTGCAGTAAAGCATTTATTTTTAAATTAAAAAATACATTGTTGCCATATTGCTAAATAATTCTTAGAATAATACCTTATAAAATAGGATATTTAATTATAAACTCAACATGTATTTTGGTACGTGGTCGTAATTTTATCTCCTAAAAATAAAATATAATCATTTAAATTTAACTTCTGGTGTAACAACTCGCTTGGTTTTTCATATGCTGTTGCGTTTATATACGTTTTAACAGGTGTATCGATATTAACATATTCAATAATTCCACTTGTAATGGGAAACCTGTAGTAATCAAATTTTGTGCCATTTATATAAAGATGTTTTGACAAACCCTTTCGCAAACCAACATAATATTCATGTAGCCATACAAGTTGTTTTCGGGCTTATCCTTTACACCATCTTCTGTTTTAAGCTTTTTTGCTAAATGATATGGATGAGTTAAATTACGTCCGAATTTGTCGAGAGTCATCTTGAAAATGATGTTATATTACTAAATCAACTCTTTTATTCAATAATATCGGCTTCCTTTAACTCTTCAATAATACTCATAATCTCATTTTGGTGGTTATTATTACCCACTTGCTTGCTAGCCATTAACAATCTTAATCTATCCACAAGCTCATTTGGATCATCCCAGTAAATATAATCAGTTTTATTATTGTTAAATATTTTATGTTTAGTATCAATTGGTAAACCATAGCCTTGAGTATTTCGTGCTCTTGTAATTCGCAACTGTTTATCGCGTTCTTTTGTTTTCTTATTCGCTCCTCTTTATACGTTCGAGTAATGGTTTAATTGTTAACATGTACTTGACACCTCTGTTGCCAACATGCTGTTCGTTTTCATCAAAATTTCTCTTACTAGCATTCGTTAGCAAACCAACTTTGCAAATGCTCGCTCGTCTAGTGCTGTAAATTTGTTTTTTAACGGATTGGTCTTGAATATAAGTTCATATAGACCAGGAGTTCCAATAAATTTTTCCCCTTTAACATAAATATCTGGGCCGTTAAATTCAAGTCGAGAATCACCGAAAGTTAGATGATCAGTAGCCATATCATGTTTTAAATAGTTTCGATCGTACTCGTTTTCCGTATCTTTATAAAACCTTCCACATATTCTCTAGGTAGCGGATCATACTGATCTAGATATTCTCGAAAGTGATTCTTCCGGAATACTATCAATCTGAACAGGATTAAATTGTGGGTCGACTCTAAAGTCATCATCAAAGTAACTTTCTTCAGGTTGGTGCTCATAGATAGTTCTGTTTAAATCAGTTTCCTCTGTTTCGCCTTCTTCCATCATTTGATCATCTTCCGACGGCTCATCATCCATATATTCTTTTTCTTGTTCAGCTATATCGTCTTGTTTTTTAACGGGACTGGCAAAGTTAAGAGGAGTTCGTGCTTTTTTATTACTGTATGAGTAAAATTTCTCGCTTTGACGTCTTTTAAGGACTTTGGTATAAATGGTTGTTTACCAGATTGAGTGTTTTGTATTGATTTGATATTATTTTGCCAAAGGTTTATACGTATTTTCCAATATAACAGCATTCTCATAACGGCCAGCTTTTATTGAATCATATAATTTTTTACACTACGCGAATGTTTATCAAGGAGTTGAAGAATGTTTGGATCTTCTTGCAAACTCCGCTTATCTTCTGAGCGCTGATCATCATTCGTGTCGAACTCTAGCTCGCCATTCTCACGTTGCTGCTTCTTTAAATCCTGGTATTTTTTCGAATACTATTGGTAGCTTCATTTATTTTACGCCTCACATCCTTGTCCAACTTGTTACAAATCCATGGTAAAGATATACTTTTTAATAATTAGCTTAACGTAAGCGATAACGGTCTTTATTTTCAAATACGGCACTGTTTTCTAAAATACGGCACTGTTTTCTAAAATACGGCACTGTTTTTCTAAAATACAGCACTGTTTTTCTCAAAATACGGCGCTGATTTTGGGTGGGAACTAAAATGATGGCAAAGCTATGCAGGCTAAAGCATGCAACATGCAAGAAATATACTTAACATTCTGATTCAACCTTAGTATTGCCAATGACTTTGTGCTGTATGGATCATGCAGAAGTTTAAAAAAAATCAATTAAGAAAAACTGCTCGGAGAGGCAAGGGATTCCCTTCGCGACCGCGTTTCAAAGAGCGATGGAGGCATTGTACGCGGAAAAACCGCAAGATCTTTTTTCTGCTGCTGAAGTAGCTCTGAAAGCATTCTAATGGGGTGGAAAAGAAAACCTGCAGATGTAGTACCTTACCTGTAGTCGGCGGATTTCTACCATTTTTAATACCACTTTTGCCGGCTTATGCGCTGTAGGAGCACTTAGCGGCGGAATATCAGGATCGTAAAAGCTGTTAAAGATTCTAAGGCGGCGCAAGAAAGATTAGAAGAAGAAAGAGACACAACAAAACAATGGAATCTATTAGTGATTAGCAAAACTGGTAGCGGTTTATATTTAGGACCATACAAAAACGGTTTGGGACTCTATTTAAAACCCTATAAATACAGATAGACTCAAGAAATAAATTTAGTCTTACCTCAACTGTCATGCATACCTTAGCTTCGAGTGGTAATAGTTCCATCTTAGAAGCAAACCATAACCCGCCCATCTACTTGAGAGATGACACTAGTGAGCATATGAGCTTGGTTTAGTCAGTTTAGAAACGTTTAACGCCATACCCAACATTGATAATAGCAATAACAAATTTTATGTGGGTAATATTACTTAGAAATCCTGATTGATCATATGAAATAAGTGCAATAAATGATTATCTACAAGACGCCATACAGGAGAAAATACAGCCATCAATAATTTTAATTGTAATCCTAGCTCCAAAGCGGTAATGTCAATACGCCTCGCGCGAGCTTCTGATTGTTCTCATGGACAGTTGACTTTACTAAGACAAATTTATTGAAAATTGTTGGGATTTCATAATATTTTGCTAAAGCCCAACGTTAAACATGTATCGCAAACACCCGTAAACATTCTGAAAATTAACGTGATTAAAATCGATCGTTGCTGGCGCCTATCACAATAATAAGTTTGTTCATACTATACATGAATTTTCGCCATCAGGTACCAGCTGGTTTCAAAATTATAGAAATTCCTCAAAATGTGCTTTATATGCCTGTATCCACCAAAATTATCAGCAACATTATATTAAACTGGTTGATCAAGATGGTGAATTGGTTGACTTTAGAGGAGAAGTTATTACTATTAGATTACATTTGAGAAAAGTCTTTATAAATAACTACTTCTGTGATGTGTGTCAGTATACTGCAGAACATTGTGCAGAGTACATGTGTTATGGCTGTTAAATATAACGCCAAGAAAAATTGTCAATTTTAACCAGCTTTGGAACACTAAAAGAGTTTCTTAACAGAAGAAAATATAAGATTTCTTGCATCCATAGGGCTTCTTGTTAAGAACTCTGAAAATGAGTATTTTAAACGTGACAGATTCGCTAAACTTTGATAACTCTATTACAAAAATAGAAAGGCATAGCCATTTACCGTACTCCAGCTCTTTTAAAAACAATGATGAAATTCGAATACCGGTGCACACAAACTGATATATACACCCTACCTTGGGCAAGTCATATTTATTTGGAAGGACTGACTTTTAAAAGGGTCCGATGGAAGAGTTTCAGACACTGCCAAACTTGTAAACAACTTGTGGGACACCTCTTTGAAGAAATTCGTCTTGAAATTGGCGGAAAAGTTATTGATTCGACTAGATATCCTGAATAGCAGCCAATAGAAAGGTTAAGGTCTCTACAATGGTAATCGAGTTAATTAAATATAAAAACGCTGGTTGAGCATTGAAGATGATTATACCTTGGGACGGGATGGCTCAAACTGAACTTTTAATGTTGTGTCCCACTACGACATTACTAGATTCGCTGAAGATTTAAAAGATACTTATAAATGTTAAGCTGATGAACTGAGATATTGTTAAGAAGTTCTTCCGATAAAAATGCCGTTATTAACACTACTGATGGAAAATGTAGAAGTCAATACTGGTAAAATTGTTTGAGAAGCTACCACATATTACAGTATCCGATGCTGAACGACTAGAACTTACTAGATTAGCTGGAAGTGGAACTGAATTGGATATCGGTTTTAGAAGCTGTGAACCTCACAGAACATCCTTCAATCCGACTGAAAACATCTTACATGGACCATTAAACCTTCTGTGCAGGTGGAAAGACCAAGATGGATAATTTTAGGTTTTCAAACAGCTCGAAAGATAACTACAAGAAAAATTGTGCTATTTGATCATTGTGATGTATCAAATGCAAAGCTTTATTTAAATTCTGAATTTTCCATCCACATACGATAATTTAAATTTGGAATTTCAAGAGGTATAATAGCTACTCGCTATGAAAATGTACCTAGAATTTCAAGAAAGCTACTACAGAAAAAGAAAACGAACCACTTTAACTCCTAAAAATTTAAAAACAATGCACCCTTAATTGTAATTGATTGTTCAAGACAAAAATGAAATCCTGAATTCTCGGCATTAGATGTAAGGTTAGAGATTGAAACAAAAGAAAACTTTTCTGCAAACACAAATGCTTCTATTATTTAATGCATATTCGTAAAATATTCACCATTAACAGGGTCTGTGAGAAGAGTTTAGTAACCAATATATTATTCTAAGAATTATTTAGCAATATGGCAACAATAATGTTGTAATTTAAAAACAATAAATGCTTTCTTTATAAGGCATTATTCTAGATTGTATGGCAATGTAACAAACAATGTATGTATTTTTATATAAAAATGAAAATGCTTTACTACGAACACTGCTACCATTGTTATCTGGTCACCGCAACTGTTCTTTACCGTATTATTGTCGTTCCGCATGCTATCTTTACCTTGAGTACGACGGGGTAATATGTGGCAAGCTAGTCGACAAACCTTCTAATTGGCTAAGGGAGTAAATGGCGTTAGCATAGATCTGGTCGTTGTTCAGGTATTCAGCCCGGCGGCGGATGGGCTGCAGCCGCCTATTACGTGGTAGGTATTGAATGACGCAGTTGGATTGCTTACTGCTGAAACTTACCGCAGCTCATCGCTTTGCCAGCAGTTTTTCATTCTTCCGGGAGTTTGCACTTTATTAAGGCCGCAATGATTCATTTTCTGTCGGGGCTACCGTTCTAATCGATTTCGATATGCCTCTCATTTACTTTTGAAACAGCTGTAGCGCCTAGCATGGCTTAAAGATGGCGTCATGCGTACCCTTTAAATCCCTAAAGTGCATAAAATAATGTATCAGTCGACACCCGACATCGTCGACATCATTTAAAAATTTATGCCGGTGGCCTTGGTGGTTAAGAGGTTGTATCTTGGCCAATTATTAGTGGTTTTTTCTGGTTTTATAGATGCCGTTCTTCAAGTTTTACAGTACTTAATTTAATTTCATACTTTTAAGTTGATCCTGTAGATTGATGCTGTCTTAAGGTACACGCACTTACGACGGCATCGGAAAATAATACTCCCAGTGAAATTAAAAACGAGAACACACACATGATAAGTCATGAGGTGCAGTCAATTTCAATTAAGCCGCTTTATTCACGTAAGCTTTTTTAAATCCTTTGCCTACCATCAGCTCGTAGATTATTTTTTCCCCTGATCCGTACCGTCCAGTTCTGATGCCGTCGTATGTACGCGTATTGAGTGCTGTGGAAAAGAGTCATTGTTATTCGCTGGTTGAGAATATCGATTTGAACATTTTTTTATTTTTATAAATCTAACTGACCGTGCACAAATAGGGTTTATAAGAGGACAAACAGAGAATAAAAAAGATATAAAACAGATTTCTCATGATGTAAATTTATGCTTGCAACAAAATGTGAACGACCACTTGTGAAAATAGCAAATAGGACACTGATTTCATGCATAGAAAATGCTTGGTATCACACTAGTGTTGCA
Organism: Listronotus bonariensis; assembly: GCA_014170235.1. Lineage (NCBI taxonomy): Eukaryota > Metazoa > Arthropoda > Insecta > Coleoptera > Curculionidae > Listronotus > Listronotus bonariensis. Next base: position 77,481 of record JACEGR010001696.1, read on the forward strand.
AAGTACTTTACAGCACTAGTGTTGCAAAAGCACTTCTTACAACACTGGTGTGATACATATTATGATGTCATTCTAAAAACTGCTATTGGTTTTGCAAGTGACATATTTATTGTAGTGACAGTAAAAAACTTTTATTTACCTTAAACGGTAGAACCCAAATTAGCTGAAAATCATCTTATTTTATATTTATTAAAATTTACGAAAAATAAAAACATAAACAAAAATAGACATAACCACAAAAACAACTTTCACTGACTGGCACAGTGTTGTCAGGTAAGTAGATCAAATTAAAAATCTCCCTTCTACCTTTGAGCACGTACTTTATAGAGGCAGCCTTGCCGCTTGACCGTTCGACCTAAAGCGTCAGAGAAAAAAAGCCTATAGATCAAATTCCTTCCTCTCTTTCTTCGTGTACTCAAACAACTAGTTAAATCTTTTTTTTTTAATCCCTAATTAAACCTAAGGCTAATACACACTTTATGAATCCACTTTCTTTTATCCATTCATAAATAGAATCAGACCCTTCCGACGTTGCCAAATGCTTTCCATATTTTGCATGGTAACTGACGTTTGGTAGTCGTTTTTTTCTTACTTTTAGGACTTTAGGTTATGCATTTACAATTTTTATATTTTTTATATTTTTTCTTAAAAATATGAGGAAAAACTGTTATTTTTACTTAATTTTACATGTGATGTTTAGTTTCATTAACTCGTTTTACCAATTTTACCCCACCCAGCACCCCTTTTCACTCCCCGATCCCGTAAGTTTATTTACTGATATTTTTTAAAAAAACGGAATATTTTGATATGCACCACTTACGTTTTATTTAGAAGAGTGTCTAAAATATGTAAGAATCGATAATTTTTTAAAAACCCCTTATAATAGCAGAAAACCGTATTAAACTATTAGCGTTATTACCTAACAAACCATACAATTTTTATTAAGTGAGGGCTTTTTAAATTCCAAAATGCCAAAAGTTATATAATGCTTCTAGGTAGGTGGATTTTCGATGTAAAATATTGTCAAAACAGTATAATATAGTCAGTGAGGAGAAGTAGTACATCACACCAGTGTTGCAAAGTAAATATCACCCTAGTGTTGCAAAGTTCTCAATTGTTTTTTTTTGGTGAATAATTTGTGGTCGAGGGAAAAATAGTGTACAGTACTCGTGTGAAAATGACTTTCTTACACTCGTGCTACAAAATTCCACTCGTGTGAAATTAGTCATTTTCCACACTTGCGCCACTCTCAAACTGTCAGATTAGTGGAATATACACTGTTTAGCATATAATTAACTTACCCCATCTTAATCTGATGCGCTTGATAATTTATGATGAATATATTTTAGGTGTTTGGTGTCGGCCTATACGAGGCTCATATTTGGTGGAGGTACTTAACCGGGGTATCTTCCGATTTAATAATCTGCCGCGCTGTAGTAAACCCGAAATCCCCTCTTGGGCTCCCCTACCATTTGGAAAATTTATTTAAAATAGCGTTTTAAATGGTTAATGTTACAGGGGTATCAAAAAGTTTCACTGAGACTAATTTTTTGGAGGTATCCAGAATGTTTATTATTTTATTTTGTTAAAAATCAAATTTCCTAAAATCCTTACAATTTGCTTTTAAGCAGATATTTTTATCATAAACAAATTTATTTGAGAAATCAAAATAAAAATGTTTTCCATATGGTTCCACCATTTCTGGCGGACACCGTATAACAAACTACCCGCTTTAGAGTAAGAGCAGCACGATGTAAGCGGCTTTATTCTTTTGTTTTTATTAAACGTCATTTTGTAAAAGCTGAAAGTTTGTCAGCGCATGTTCCCAGCTTTTATAGGTAGAAGCGATGCGGAGACTATGAAGTTTAGCACTCCGGCTAGTGGCTTTGGCAGGTACCGAGGTACCAAAGGTTGACTGATTTAAACATAATTTGGGCTTTTAGTAAAAAAGTTCGTGAATTTTGCCACATATACAGTGTGGTTCATTGGGCTCGCAGCAAATGTAAAAGTCTTTTATTTGCAATTTGTCAGAAAATTTTGTTCTCTTATAAAAGTTGGTGTAGGGTTCGAAACTTTACATTAGCAGTGGTTAAATTTTACTTGGAGTTGAATACAACATACAGAGTAGGTAAATAAAAAGCAAAATCTGCTTAAGAGTAAAAAAGTACCTTTTAATTTTGAAAAATACAACAAAATGTCAACAACAAAAAAATAGAATCAAAACGGATGTTCTACACACGAGGTCATGGACTCCAATTATTATTAATTAACCCTGTATGATACAATACAAGCAAATTTGTAAAATTGAACTGCATTTATATTTTTATATAATATATTAATATTTTTATTATATCTGATAACTTCAAGTTTGTTGCAAGGATATTTCATAGGGCCCTAAAATTATACAAATATGTTTTTATAAAGAAAACATACTATACATAATAAAGTGCGTATAAAAATTTCTTATTTACCTTGTAATTTTTTGTTTCAAATTTTAATGAAAGTGTAAAACAAAAAAATTAAAATTAAAAAAATAAATTAATAAAACTTGAATGGTGCCATGGCCTAGCATTTAGGTATAACTTTAATTTTAAATAACTTTTCTATTTAAATTTTTTTGTATTTTTAAAAATAGGGGTACTTTACTTTTTAAGCCGTGCTTTTATTAGGGTGTTCATTTGAAAACTTCCCACACACGGATTTATCGAAAACCACTGATTAAAGAGAAAAACGCCGAAATACGTCAAAAGGTTTGTCAAGGGGGACAACTGTCTAACCTAAAATTACTTCACCCCCTTTCACCCTCTGCCCCTCAGGGTCATCCCCTTAAAAATTTTAAATGGCAAGGGTATCGAAGTAATAGCTTGTTTAAAAGGCCCTTCGAAGTCTTTTATTTTGACGTTTGATTTTTAAATCGGTCGATTCGTTTTCTGAGAAAATTAGAAAAATCTTTGTTTATCTTAATTTGTTCAGATAGAAAACAAAAACATGAAAATATCAGTTTTTATTTCAATAAGTGTTCAAAATGTTGCCCATTAGGGTTTGCCAAATCTACAATTCGTTTATAATTTAAAACGGAAACTACCAACATAAACAGCAATTCCGAAGATTAGACGTGGAAAAAACTAAATAACAACCTGAATTTTTTTCCGCATTCTTTTCATCAACACAGATATCCTGGGCGAACTGTATTTATTGTTATACCTGCTTAGTTATTTATAGTTGCTAAGGAAAATAAAGAATTTAATTTGCCGTCAGTTACATTTGTGACAATCTTGGAATAGTGAAAATTTATTTGTTGAATTGAAGATTTTAATACCAAAATGGTTTACACACTAGCCGAAAGAGTGGAAATTATTCTAATTTATGGTGCCCAAAATCAATGTGCTCGGCAAACTGCCGTCACGTTTAACGCCAGACATCCGGAGAAGATAACTTCGCATAGGTATGTTTTGGACCTTGTTACTAAATTTACTGAAACTGGATCTGTTGCAAATAAAAAACGTAATCATCGGCGAATTTTGGATGAAGCAGCTCAAGTTGAAGTTTTGGGTCATTTTGGAATAAATCCTAATACTTCATTACGCAAAATTGTTGCTGCCACTGGTATTTCATTAGGCTCTGTTGACACAGTTACCAAACTTCATAAATTTCATCCATTCAAAATGAAAATATTGCAAGAGTTAACCGAAGACGATTTCGATAGGCGAGTTGAGTTTTGTGAAAAAATGACTGTAGCGATTAATGATAATACTATTCATGTAAAGAATATCTGCTTCAGCGATGAATGCACATTTTATCTAAATGGATTTGTTAATAGGCATAACTGTAGATATTGGAGCAATGAAAATCCTCATGCATTTGTAGAAGGGCATACCCAGTACCCTCAAAAAATTAATGTATGGGCAGGCATTTTAGGAAATAAAGTGATTGGGCCATTATTTATTAATGGAAATTTAAATGGAGACATTTATTTGGATATGTTGGAAAATACCATCAATCCGCTTATCACTGAATCCATTGAAAACCAAATCGATGAGGATGGAAACCCTATACTTGATGAGGCTGAAATATATTTCCAGCAAGACGGCGCTCCTCCTCACTATGTTCTTCCCGTTCGGCAATGGCTAGACGACGAGTTTCCAGATAAATGGATAGGGCGAAGGGGGCCTATAGAATGGCCTGCTAGATCTCCTGATATTTCGCCGTTAGACTTTTTTCTATGGGGTCATTTGAAATCTATTGTGTTTACTCCCCAACCTGAAAGTTTGGATGAACTTCGTCAACGCATCATCGAAAGCTGCCATGATATCCCACAACATGTTTTTGAAAATGTCCGTCAGGAATTTGAACATCGCCTATATCATTGTTTGGCCCAAAACGGGCAGCATTTTGAACACTTATTGAAATAAAAACTGATATTTTCATGTTTTTGTTTTCTATCTGAACAAATTAAGATAAACAAAGATTTTTCTAATTTTCTCGAAAACGAATCGACCGATTTAAAAAAATCAAACGTCAAAATAAAAGACTTCGAAGGGCCTTTTAAACAAGCTATTACTCGATACCCCTTGCCATTTAAAATTTTTAAGGGGATGGCCCTGGGGGCAGAGAGTGAAAGGGGGTGAAGTAATTTTAGGTTAGACAGTTGTCCCCCTTGACAAACCTTTTGACGTATTTCGGCGTTTTTCTTTTAATCAGTGGTTTTCGATAAATCCGTGGTGGGAAGTTTTCAAATTATGTATGTAGGCCAATTTGATTGAAATTGATTGAAAATCTCTGATGTCCTATTGGTGCCTAAACGGTGAGGGTTTATCGACTTTTAATAAAGAGTACCTTATTTTTGTAGGTTTTTGATTGTCTATAAAATGGCGCCCCCAGCTTTGCGATATCTGTCAAAATGAAAAAGTTATGATGTAAATAAATTTTAAGTTTTAGGTATAGTGTCCTCTGGCAGTATTTAAAAAGTACTTTTACCTTAAAATTTTAAAATCTACAAAGTTCAATTTGTGTGCCAAATATCAACTAGATTGGTTAAAAAATAAATGCAATATGCAAAAAAACCAAAATAAAATTGAACTTTGACGGTTTGTAGCTCGAAAACGACAACACGGGGTCGCCTGTGACCCCACAGAATAATATTTTAAACATATTTTTGCAAAAGTTGTATTTTAATCTTGCTGTCTACACCTACCTTTGTAGCTTGGCTGTTACTATTACCGCAGCAAATTACGTATGCCGCAGAAGTTTATTGCCTAAATTATAGGTGTTTGGGGTCGCCGGCGACCACTGTTCATTGATTGCGTAATAAAAAAATATGTCAATCAAAGAGAATATTGAAGTTAAAAGAACTAAAAAAGATTGAAAAGACGACTCAAGAAAGTAATAAGGATTATTGACAATAATAATTATGACTTAAGTGATGAAGTATCGAGAATATGGGACGAAGCTCTGTTAGCACGAAACGTGCTGCACCTAGCAAGGAAGTGATTAATGGAAGCAGGGTTACAAATGGCACTCTACAACTTTTTACATACACGGACGAAAAAAAAAGATTCTGCATCTTCTAAACCTAGAGAAAAAAAGAAACTGAGTAGGAAGCTTGAAAATGTTATTTTGACGAGAACATGCTGCATAAAATTGTTAATTATTTAAACGAAAAACTACGTAGAAATAAGATACATTTTCAAAAGCAACAAGATATACAAGACAGATCAATAAAACAAAATTGGAAGACCGGACACAAGTAATGCTTTGAAGAATAATTATGGGAATCTAACAAAGATGTACAAAAATAAATTTTCTTTATCTGTAAGAAATCATTGGTTAAATTACAAAACAACCATCAAAAAGAAATAGGATTAATTTTTAAGCTGTTTTAACTTTAAAATACCAGTAGTTCTTCATGGGGTCGTATGCCGTTGTATACTGTATGTATGAAAAAGTTTACGTCAAACAACCGGGAGAAGGTTTTTCTTAATTTTTATTTGGTTATTACTAATAACAGAATAGTACATTACATACCGAAAGAAAAGTGTTTAATTTCTGCCAAGAGAAAATGATAGATTACAGAGGCGCGGAGCGCCTAGGTTAACCATTTCTCGAGACAGTAGAGAAAAGTGACCAAATATGGAATACCATTTTGTTTTTACACATAATTTGCATACACATTATAAATAAAAAAATCTTTGTAGTAATTATTAACAATCGTATATTTGCCCTTTATTTTGTAAACATTTTTAAGTTACATTCATCAATTTTAATGTTGTAGGTGGTAGAAGAGCTTCTCCTCGCCTAAGGAGGTACCACCCCACTCACCCTTTAATCGACACGTGAAGTCCTAACGGACATTTCGGGTTCTGGGTAAGTGAGTCAGTTTTCCTTCCTTTCTTCTTTCTTTTCCTTTCACCCCAAAATTAAGTAAAAATGATGGCGGCACACCCGTGAGTAAAACATTCCGGAGATAAAATACCCCTCCATTCGGATCTCCGGGCGAGGGGTGCATCTGGGGGCCATCATCGAAAGGTTTGATTTCCTTTGCAAATATTTGTGGGCTTAACACCAATATAAACTCCGTTCACCATCACCTTGAGTCATCTAAACCCCACATACTGTTTCTAACGGAGACACAAATAAGTTCTAAAACTTCAACTAGCGACCTTCTCTTCTCAGGCTACGAACTTATTTCGTCTTTTCGCCCACATGGTGGCGTGTGTGGCTTACGTTCGCAACGATCTGGCTTGTTGCTCGAGTTTCTAATCTTGAATCGGGTAGGCCCGATGTCCTTTGGCTCAAACTTTCCCTTAGGTCTTCTTCTAAATTTATCTGTTGTTTGTACCGATCTCCATCTGACAATTCCTATGTCGAATTCTTTGACTTTCTTTCAACAAAGATCGACAGTATCATTTCCCAGTTTCCAATGGCCGAAGTAATCATGCTTGGCGATTTCAATGTCCATAATAAGGATTGGCTAGGCTCTTCAAAAACTGACCCTCAAGGCAGAGCAGCCGAAATCTTCGCAGTCAGTAATTCTCTTACCAAACTTATTATGACTCCTCATTACTTTCCTAGAGTGCCAATTTATAGCTCAAACCCCTTAGATCTTTTTCTTACTTTTAACCCTGAACTTAATGAAGCATCTGTTACTGCCCCTATAGGTCGCTTAGATCATGACTTGATTACTGTATCTTACTCTGTACATCCTGAGGTAAATGAACCCATGCCACCACGCACTGTATGGCACTACAACTATCAGTAGAAATTTCTGTACCAGTTCTTTTCCACCATTAACTTTGGAAGATGAAATTATTTCTACATCTAAAGGAAAGGCCGAACTATTTGCTAAACAATTTGCTGCCAATTCAACCCTTCATCCACCTGTCAATCATCCAATTCCAACTGTTCCCCAGTTCCTCACAAAATGCCCAATATTATTTTTAAGGTAAAACACATTAAGCGTATCCTTTCTTCTCTTAACACCAAGAAATCCTCTGGGCTAGATGGAATACCAGCAATCGTTTTAAAAAATGTGCTCCTGAATCTTGCACCTATTTTACATCCAGGCTCTTATGACATTTCTTATGACAGCTGGAGTAGCTGTACGTGTCCAGCCTATGTCCCAAGAAGGATCTGAACTCTTCCATCCAACTATAGACCCATTTCACTCTCTCTCAATGCTTTGTAAAGTAATGGAGAAATCCATTAACTCGCAAATTCTTAGGTATTTAGAAAAACATAAAATTTTACATGACAGGCAATACGGATTTCGTCACAAGAGATCTACGCAGATCTTCTTTCCTTCGTTTCACACAACTGGAACAAGTCTCTTGAGTTTCTAGGTGAGTCCCAGATCGTTGCTCTTGATATATCTAAAGCTTTCGACCAAGTCTGGCATGACGCACTTCTTAATAAACTTCCTCCTACGGTCTTCCAACTAAACTCTGCTCTTGGCTCTCCAGTTATCTTTCTAATCGACGTATATCAGTCATTGTTGATGGCCACTCTTCAAGCTTTCACGAAATTAATGCTGGAGTGCCTCAGGGTTCAGTACTAGCACCAACTTTGTTTCTTCTTCACATCAACGACCTTCTTTTCTTCCACAACCAATCCCATTCATAGTTATGCTGACGATAGTACCCTTCACTCCACTTTTCAGGTTCCCAAACCAATCTCTCAACCCGACTTGGAAAGCAAACGCAGGGCGATGCAGATATCTCTTTCACAGGATCTCAATTTGATATTGATTGGGGCGCCAAAAATCTCGTTCAATTTAATGCATCCAAAACACAATCATGTTCCTTGTCGCGAAAAAATCATCAAACACTCATCCTTTGCTTATGAGTGGCCAGGTTTTGCAGAGCGGGGACACATTTAACCTTGTGGGCGTCACATTTGAGAATAACCTTAACTGGCATAAACACATTGTATCTATAGCCACCGCGGCTTCAAAAAGCTTGGATTTCTTTTCCGAGCCAAAAAGTATTTTTCTCCTTCCAATTTATACACTTTGTATGTGTCCCAAATTCGACCCTCTCTGGAATATTGTTCTCATGTCTGGGGAATGGCATCCCCTACAACCCTCAGCATTCTTGATGCCATTCAAAGAAGGGCTGTTCGTCTTATTAATGATCCTTTACTTACTCAAAGACTTCCTTCTCTTGCCCATCGTCGAGCTGTGGGAGATCTATCGCTCTTCTATAGATACTTTTACGGCTTCTGCTCCGACGAATTATCCAGTATAGTCCCTCCTCTTGCAGTTCCCAACAGAGAAACTCGTGGTGCCGCGCGTATGCATCCCTATACAGTTCAATTGGACAGGCCCCGAACTTCCCATTTCGTTCGTTCTTTTATCCCTAGAGTTTCTAGACTGTAGGAACCTGCTGCCAGCGGAGGTCTTTCCTTCCCCCAAATCTTCAAGTTTTTAAGTCCCGTGTTAACAAACTTCCTCTTACCCCTGCTTAACGACACCCACGGTACGTTAGATTTTTGGGAAATTTAAATATAATTGGGTTACTTAACATTGGGAAATTTGGTACATAAAACAATACGTGAAGTGTCAAGGTTTAAAAGTAGAAATCAAACAATTTTCTAGGTTACTCTTATAATAATAAAACAAAACATTAAACAAGCTGAGTTGCCTAGAAATGCAAAACAAATACTGAAAAATTTAATATTTAAAGGAGAACAAAATTTTAAGACGGGGAGTAGAATCCTGACTTCGAAAAAATACTGGGTGTTCCCATTGTCCAAAGAGTTTAAGGGAAGAAAGGGGGATGTTGACAATATTTTACTGGTAAAATTGTAATTTTATTTAGTGCAAAATATAATATTTTTTTATTTATTTTTAAAGTGAGTTTAAAGTGCCCAATACCCCATCCGAGTTACGCACCCCAGGCGACGTATTTGGCTAAAGAAAAATGATTAAAAGGAAAATATACATTTTATATATATATATATTATATATATATATATATATATATATATATATATATATATATATATATATATATATATATATATATATATATATATGGCGGCAAATTGTTGGAAACGATACAGATCGATCAATAATTTTTTATACAGAAATGTAAAAAGAAATTTCAAATTTAATTTCAAGGATACTTTGAACTTCTTTTTATTTTATAAATAATCAAACATGTACATTTTGCTATTAAATGAATAGAATTATTTTGTGAGTAATGTTTACACAATTTGTTTAGCTGCACCACGGGTGTTCAATTTTTATGATACTGTATAAATATAGGGTTATACATATATATATATATATATGTGTATGTGTATATATACATATACATATGTGCAATTAATAAAAATTAACATTCTTTTTTTTGGATCATAGGAAAAAAATTTTCCTTTATATTATAAAAATATAAAAACAACACCTGAGGTTGCCACCTGTTGGCAACATTTCAAACTTTGCTATTGGCTTGAAGAAGAAATTTTTTAGTTGGGTTTGCAATATATATGGCAGCGGTCCAAACATTGCCTGGATTGCCATCTGTTGGCAAAATTTCAAACTTTGCTACTTAATGAAGAAGAAATTTTTTAGTGAGTTGCAATCTGTTGGAAAAAATTCTACAAATTTGCCACTCTTGTTCATTAAAATTTTTTCGCCATTTTTGTCAAGAGTAGCTTAGAAACTAAAAAATGAAAAATAATTAATAGTTTAAAAAAACTAAAAAAACACGCTTTTATATGCGAAGCCGAACTAAAAATTAGAAAATGAATTTTCATTAAAAAAAAAATATTGTCATTTTCATAGTAAAAAGCGTGGGGTGATATATATATATATATAGTTATAATATATTATATTTGCATATATCTATGATGGATAAGTTATGATAAAATAGTATATATGCACCCCACGCTTTTTACTATGAAATGACAATATTTTTTGTAATGAAAATTATTTATATATAGTATTTTAATAGAGATCTATGGCTGCCATAAATGTAATTAAAAAGTTTTTCTGACAAAGAAAATTACTACCTATGAAATAAGTTAAACATGTTTGAACATTTTTTTAATAAAATGGACTTGGTGATTTTTACCTGTAAATCGACGAGATGTACTAATATTATTAGTCATTTGTATTGGATTTCCAATTACCTTCTTTTAAATTGCCGGCATTTCCCACGATATGCAACAAAATAAAACGATATCTTCGGTTTTTGGGTTCATAAGCTTTTATTTCGCAACTAACTGCCTTTTTAATGATGACACGAGTATCCTAATACAATCAACTTCCCGATTTTGTCGGATTTCCCAGGGCATTTATGTTCCAAACTTTGTTTTGCAGAGAATGAGTTTCTACGTAAGCACTGCTAGACCGGACATGCGAGATAAAGAAAATTTGGTAAACCCTTGTTCATGATTTAATCAACAAAATAGCCGGTTTATAAGGAGGGAAGAAAATAGAGTTTTGGTAGTAAAACGGTACGGCTAATATTGTCAGAGATGATAATTAAAATTGTAAAACTACTAAATTTACTTTTGATAATAATTATTATCAGATGCCTCTTTCGGAAAACTTTTAGTAAAGAAAACATTTTTACGAATTCTTGATGGTTCCCATTTCAAATATTATACAGAGGTTCCCACAAGGAACTGCTGCCATCGGTTTATCAAAAAGAAGGCTTTAAATTTTTTTAAAAATTTAGGAACATTATAAAATCAATGAGGGATATACTACTAAAATATTTTTATCAAAAACGTCTCTAGTTTATAGAATAGTATACGAATGGCCTTTATAATGGGACAAATAAGTAAATGAGCTTTGTCAGACTTCTGACTCACCCTGTATATTTTTTTAAAATAGTGCTTTTCTATTATAAAGTTATATTTTTAAAACTTGTCTTTTGTCGCTATGCTATTTATTATAAGCATAATAAAATTTTCGAACTATTTTGTAAAAACTACATATATATCTTTTAGGGCTTAAGTTAGTTAATTAAAATAAGTTAAAAATATAAAAGTAGATTTTTAGTAAAATAGCAAGTCAGGTAGTTAAAAAAATGGAAATAAAAAATAATGTTTTGTTTTTTTTCTGTTATGGCCTTAAAAACACATTTAGAGAAATTTCAAATTTTTTATACAATTGGAAATAAAAAATACAAATTATATAACTTTAAAAGCCCAAAGAAAGCCTAATAAATAATAATAAAATATATTGGCTATTTCATTAGAAATAACATAATTTGATTTTTTTTAAACTGGCCAACATAGAGAACAACTGATTGCACCACAATATTATGTGGAAAATAGTACACAATTAATCTCTCTTGATTTTATTTTTTAAACTTTTGTAGCAAGCAAGTTAAACAAGTTTATAAAAATGGACAAAATCCTAAAATCACCCTGTATCTCCGAGATGGATCGCAATAGCCATAAACTGTTTTTACCACAGTTGTTTTTAAATGAGATCAAGACTCCTATATTAAAATTTTTTATATTCCTTACGGTTTATGAGATACCCCGTTAAACCATCAAAGATGAAACACCTTTAGTACATACCTATTTTAAAATTCCATATGTAAAGAAAGCTAAAAACTGTCAAAATAGCAAAAGTCTCAGAAACTTTCCGGTATCGTCGAGAAAATGTTAAAATACTTTTTTTCTTTTTTTTTTTAAATAAAACCACCTTTGCATATTTGAAAGCTATTTTTAATCCTGAACATCTTTTTTGATACAAATTTTTGTACCAAAACCTAACTTTATGTACGAGTGCAACCAATATAGCTTGTTCACATTTTTAAATGTCATTAATTATCAAGTGTTTTTGTTATAAAGATTACACGTATATTATACCAACATTTAAAAGGTCTTTTAAAGAGCTTTACAAAAAAACACTTTTGATATATCTATCTTTAAAAGTTTTGAAATATTACCATTTAAATCTGAAAAATATTATATTATTTCCACTATTCCTACCCACAGGACTAAGCTTGAGACTGTAGATATAATGGAAACAATATCTATTATTTGTTAACTTTAAATGGTATTTTAAAAACTATTAAAGATATATTAAACGTCAGTATTTTTTTTAAGCTCTTTAAGAAACATTTTTAGTGGTGGTATTACTATACAGGGTGTCCCATTTAAAAAAGGTACAACTTGGTTTTTGGGTCATTTAGGTTAAGAAATAAAAGTTATAGACATTTAAAATGTGGACTAGTTAGATTTGACAAAGTGTACCAAACTAACTTTAAAGCGATTTTTTCCACAACTCACGTTTTTAAGTCGGTAACCATAATAACTATTACATCGACGATTTCAAATAATTGCCGTCAATGCCGTATTTTTTTTAATTTTTAGTGTTATATTTTAATGCGCCATTGATTTAAATCAAAAAATATTGACTGTATCACCTAAAAATTCATAAAAATGTACCTACTCGAGCACGAATAAACCAAACTCCCCTTAAGTAGTCACTCTGTATAAAAGTATACAATTATGCTTAACACTGTTGATTCTAATTTAAGTTCAAATAATTGCTGTATATTTAAAAGTAAAGAATTAGGCTATATGTTTTGTTTTTAAAAAATTTAAGCAGTATTTATTTTAGCCATCAACAATTTAGCATTTAAATTGGATAATTGGTTCCAAATACCAAGCTCACCTTGTTTAAATATTGATGTTTGCCTAATGGCAACATTTAGGTATTATTCGTAATATTTATACAAACTACAAACACATCAACCATATGTAAAGGTAAATAATTCGATTAAATTGTTAAGCTTCGTTAAAATTTTAAATAAGATTTAGGTTAATCTAATATTATTTTAAAAGCCAATTTAGCTCCCTTTTAAAAATAAGCAATTTAATACTTAAATAATAAAATTAATTTTAAAAATTATAATTTTAAAGATTTTTATTTACATATTTCGATCCATGCAATCAAATTTTGTAACTTAAAATTTTGTAGTTAAGGATAATAAAAATTTATACATTAAAATAAAAGGTATAAAAGTTTTGTACCAAATAGTGTAAGTGCCGGATTTTTAAATAACTACTTGTATAAACTACTTCCTGTAGCTTGTGCGTTATACAGTGGCGTAGCTAATATGGGGCTAGGTCACTGATCTGAGAAATAAATAAGGATGAATACAGCAAAAATGACAATAACCCCTACGTGGGCACTGCGCAGTCCCCTTGTGTGCATGCGCAGTAAAATTTACGCACTAGCGCAAAACCAACAACAGGACCGGGTTTGGAAATTTGATTTACAGGGGTTTTTTGAGGCGCTAATCACGAATCTGAAAGTTTTTTCTTGGAAACGTTTCGTTCTTGAGATACTCATCTATCAAAGTTGAAATTCAATTCTTAGTATTACTCTATTCCGCCTTCTTTTTGCACAAAATTCTTGTTATAACACTAAACTGGCACACAATATTATATAAACGTCTTTAAAAATAAAACTTTTTTTAGTTGTTTTACAAGATTTTTTAAATAAATTCCAAATCTTTTACCCCTAAAACGCTGCAATTATGCATACACCTATGTGTATAATGGTTTCAGACATGGCGACTTGATTTAAAGTAAACTTTTTATATTATTAAAGAATAGGCATAAAATCAATAAGAAAAACATGGTTTAAAAAGGCTTTTTATAGTTAAATAAAATATGGTGTGCTAATTTAGTGTTATACAGTAGTTTAGTGCAAAAATTGAGGGAAATATAGTAAAAATAAAAATAGTTTGGCCTTGACGACAAATATCTCAAGGTCGAAACGTTTTCGGAAAAAAAAACATTTTAGATTCGTGATTAGCGCCCCAAAAACGACTGTATACCAAATTTCGTCAAAATCGGAGTTGCCGAAACTTTCTAGACAATTACCTAATTTTGTTTCTTGGATATATGTACATATTTAAATATTTTATTTTAAGTTTGTACTCGTCTTCCATAAAGACCCTAAAAAATAAACCGGTTTACATATTGGGTAAGGCCCTGTCGGTGTTTAGGTAAACATTTTCAGTGTTCCAACCAATGATTTTAAGAATAAAACGGATAGCTATTAGAAACCGGTCCCTACGTATTTTCAATAGACCTGCGCGAGAATTTTTAACTCCACACTGGGAGGTTTACAGGGTGCACTTGCACATGCGCAGTTATCCAAATACTTGGGATTTTTATAGTTAAAAAAAATGAGTTGGTACCAATGTCAAAATTTGCAGTATTTTAACAAATATAGTATTTACAACACTGAAAGCATTTACTTCACCAGAGACAGGAGCACACTCGTCGTAATTTGGGATTTACCGATCGTAAAATCGACCGACGCTGCGCCGTCGGCCAGAATTAGTAATTTGGTGATAGTTTTTGTTTGGTTTCTGTGATTTTCCCCATATATTTTTGCAAAAACAGATCTAAATCATGATTTGTTGTATGGTGTTGTTTTACAAAGTCAAGAAGCCTGAAATTCCCTATTTCAGATAATATAATTTTTACTTATCAGGTCCACAGCCGATTTTAATATTTGTTAGTCGTGTGTTTTTTAGCTTTGATCACAAGTCTGAGGTCACGTTTGCCCTAACCCTGAAAATATAAACAATATTTCAAGCATCTACTGGCTATTTATAAATTTGACGTTTTTTTATAGTTGCCGTTTCGGTGCCGCTCTCGCCACAGTTTGTAAAGTGTTGAAAGAAACTAATTTTGATATACATTTTAAATACAGCGTCGCGCATGCGATTGTATTAAACGCCTTAAGTTTAACTGAACAGAAGTTGCTTCTGCAGCGGGAGCGTAATGTTAACTCAATAAATTCACCTGATTAACCTTTATTTATATTACTAGTTACATCAAATAAAGTAAAATAAAGCAATCGGTATTTTACGAAATACAATAATATAATAACTAAAAAATCATGATGTTATAAGGTTTATTCTGTAAAATTATTCTCAAGCGTTTTATCAAAACCGTTTAGTTTTGTTGTGTCAAAGCAGTTTTACGAAGGAATATATTAATACAAATATTATTGTTTAGTTTTAAGGTTAAGTCAAAGAGGGTTCTCATAACTTAAAAGTGGTGTTTGTACAAAAAAACCCGAATTGGATTTTAAAATTATAGCCTCAAAACACGGTCATAAGATAAATTTAATTAAAATCGGCGATGCGCTCGATAAGTAATAAAATGACAAAAAGCAGCATCCAATATTTAACCCGGTTTACAGTTTAGATATTTTCAAGAATATGAATACCGGTTGTTTCTCACAGATGGTTCCTCCCTATATTTTTTTACCTTTTAAGATAAAAATATGGAATTTAATATATTTGAGATCCTAATTGGATTAGTTGATCTATTTACTTGTTTTTATTACTTCCGGTTTAACTGGAAATGACTGCTATTTTAAAATGTTTAATGGCACCACCGGTATATTTTATCCCATTTTGATAGAATATGACATTCCTAATACAATGATACCCCATATGTCATTTTATGACACTTCTGCTGTCAAAAATTTGTTTTTTAAATTCCAATCTAAAGTGCCATGATTAGGCTAAAACGGTTTATTTTAGGTCAAGTAGTCATGGAAAAATAAAACTAGTCGTCTTTTGTTTTTACGTGTCATAACTATTTTTTTTTAATGGAAGGAGGGAGCTCGTTAGAATATCCTATAAGATCATTTTATTCTGAATTGTTGGGTATCATAAAGGCGGAATTTCGGAAAGGTTTTTATTGTCAAAGCATTTAATAATTTTTTCTTAACTGACCATTGTTGCTACATGGTAATATCGATTTATGACAACCTCATGAATTTATTTTTGAAATAAATGCTCTTTTAAGGTATGCTAATGAGACACGCTCATTCCATTAAAAAAAGAAGTTTCATAAATAGGATTTTGCACACTCTGACTCCGCGTAAGAAATCGAAAAACATAAGACGGGTAATTTCATTTTTTCATGGCTACTTGACTTAAAATAAACCGTTTTAATCATGGCACTCTAGGTTGAAATTTAAAAATCAAATTTTTGAGAGCGAAAGTGTCAAAAAATGACATATGAGGTGACATTTTATTCAGAATGTCATATTCTATCGAAATATGATAAAATATACCGGTAGTCCATTTTAAATTTTATAGTAGCAGTCATTTCTGGTTAAACCAGAAGTAATAGAAAGCAATTGGATGGATCAATCCATCCAAAATTTTGTAAAATAACGATATACCATGATATGTTTCTATATGAAAAGTTAAAAAAGTTATAGGGTGGAACCACCTGTAAGAAACACCCAATATAAACCTATAATAAAATGTATAATTATGTTATCCAACAAACAAAATAACTTGGCCTATTATTTTTATAAATAAAACCCGTACAAAGTGTTAAAGCCGGTCCTGTTGATAACCTGTGATCAGCTATCGATGATTTTCTAGCAGGCTGTAAAATCTCATTGCGCATGACCGTTTGCACCCTGCGCAGAGCCCATATAAGAGTAATTCAGATTCTCGCTGCATTCATCCATATCATTCTTTAAATCATTGGTTCCAACCACTATATTTATTAAAATACTGCAAATTTTGTCAATGTTGCCAACACTATATTGGATTTTAATTGAAAAACACTAACTTTTATTAGAACTGCGCATGTGCAAAGGTGGACAGCAACTCTCCCAGTGTGGGGTCAAAACTTCGTGTGCAGGTCTATTGAAAATATATGGGGAACATTTTCTATTAGCTACCCGTTTTATTTTTCAGATCATTGGGCTAGGTGGGACAGCCTTGCAAAAAGAGCCTTTGGCGTACGTACAGAAATACTGAAAATAAAAGGAAAGACCTTTTTTCTTTGCCGCTCGTCAAATCTTTTCGGGTCTCGCTTAGTATAAATGAAGATACAGAAGAAAGTGGGAAGGGAAAAAAATTAAAAAGTAATGAATCATTTTTTTTTTGCTCTTCGAATTTCTAGTGGCCCAAATAATTTTTTTTTTGCCGCAGGGCCCCTGCTGACCTAGCTACGCCACTGGCGTTATAACAAAAGTTTCCGAGGGTAATACCACCAAAAACCTTTTCACATATACCTGTGTAGTTTTGTGATAAAGTCTAGTCAACAAGTTCAATAACAGGTTAACTAGATATAAAGCCTCTAAAAATATGTGCGATAGCTCATTCGATTTGGAGTGATGCCTAGAAAATTGCTTTTTAAGGGCTTATTACCATGTAAAAATTACTGTTATTAACAAGAAAAATAAAACAGGCTTTTTTATTATTTTTTAATAACTTTAAAAATAATGGCTTTTAAGGAATTTTAAAGATGGTTCTAAAAGAGGGAAGAATTTTCAATAAAAAAAGTCCCAACTCCCGGAACTCTATCTCCATTATTTTAATTTTTTTAACGCTGTTTATGTATTTTACTTAAAATATTTTTTTGTTGTATAAAATAGCAATTTTAAAATTTAAAAAAATATGGCGTTATCTAAAAACTTAAACAAAAAAACCTTGCTGAAAAAAATTAGTATGTTGACAAAAGGTTACCCTCTTGTTAAAAAATTTACGTTTTTTAAATCTTTGTCGTTATTAATTAAGGCATTAAGTTATAAACTATGCAAAAAAATTAAACTTTATTTTAAAGATATTTACAATTTTTAAATTTACTAAAAATTTGGTTTTGTTTAAATAATGTCAATCCAAAAAAACTACTGAATATACACTGTACGCAAATTCTAAATTGATTAAATCTATTTTGGGGTTGGTGAATTTCTTAATTTTGTGCCTTTACAACTAAAACAATAATATGAATCCGAATACTATATATCATTTGCTAAACACAGATATAAGCACCATTTCATATACCTACACAGCAGAGTTAGGTCAAATACTAAAATCCTGCATTTAAATACAAATCCTAAATACCGTTTTCTAAAAAGTTTTCGAATACCAGGGATTTAAATACCAAAAAAATAAATTAAATAGCAGAATAAGGTATTCATATTCATAAATACCAATGGCCAAAAAAGAAAACAAAAATTCCTTACCTCTAAATAAAAGAACACCACACAATGTTTTTTACTTCACTTAATTAACGTTATTTTAACCAGTATCCGTAGTCATTGGTAGTCATATTAAAAAAAAAATATAATATATATCTGTAGCAACCTTTTATTCTTATTATAAAATTAAATGCGAACTTCTTATTGTCAACGGTTCAAAAGACGTTTTAAAAATAACGTCGTTAAAAATGTAGTAAAAAAACGATGTTTTTAAACCTATGTATAAGCTGATAATTTTTAACCTCACTTTTCCTGTTGCTTGACCCAGCTCGCGAGTTACCTACTTTATTTTTTAGTTATTTAATTATTTTTCCTTTCTTCATTTATTTAATGAATAAAGTATTTGTAACATCCACAACTAGAACAGCCGCCAGATTACTTAATATCTGTCTTTTTTAAGGGGATCTCACTTTTTGCAGCGTTCTCCGACCTGTTAAAAACGGTTGAACACTTGACGTTGATGACGTCATCATTTACCGAAAAAATGTAATGATTTTGAACCGTTGACAACCGTTCACAATAAAAATTCGGCTTAAATTCGAATCCTGGTATTAACATTCCAGTATCCAAATACTTTTAAATTCCGATATTCAAATCCTTGTATTCACATTTCGGTATTCGAATACTGGAAATCTAAGTATACAAAAATTGAAAATCCAGTCATACTTTAAATCTTAGTATTTAAATACTCAAAACCTGCATTCGTAAATTAAAAATTTGTATTGTAGAACACATAAACCACACGTACCTGACAAGCAGGTTTCTGAAAACCTTTACCTGTAAAAACCAAATTATAACGAATAACCAAATAATTGCTCAACAAAACAATATTTCTGTAAGTCCGCGGCACTGAAAAAACATCTATGACGTTTTAAAGACTACTGTCGGAAACATCGAATATTATTCACAAAACTCACTATATTTTCCTCCAGGAGGCCAACACCTTCCTCGGAGCCGCTTGGCTGGCTCTACAACATTTCCCCTGAAACCTGAACTAAAAATAGAAGAAAATTAAACCATGCAGTGTAAGCAAATTAAACTTGCACACTTTTTTAACTAATAATAACTATTTATCTTAAAATTGCCAACCTAGAGAAAGTAAAAAACCTATGCCCTTTAAAAATAAAAAGAGGCGCAACAGATAAAAAGTTATTATTAGTTTAAAAGTGTTTAAATTTAATTTGGTCCATCCTTTTAGGTATTGTAAATAGATGAGTTGTAAAATAATTAAATGACTAAAAGCACTTTAGAATTTTCGGGTAACTAACTTTTTTTTATATTTATTTTTCTTGATAATTCTCTATATATTTTTATTTTTTATTGTACACAAATTCATCTTTAGACAAATAGTTTCCTACTTTTTGGGTATTTTAAGGTATATTTAGTTGCCGACGTCCTGAAATGTCATTTATTTTTCTTTATAATAATAAATTATACAGGAATACAATGTAGCAACAATGTATTGTATACTTGTTAAAATAGGTATCGGAACACTGTCCGATCCGGCTAGCCAGTGCCTATTTTTAAATTTAGTTTTTCTTTGTAAAATTTTAAAAATAAAATTGAAAAAAACCGAGAACCAAATAAAAAATGGACTTAATATCTTGCTAAAAATGATCTGAACCTTGACTGCTTATCCACCTTGCAACTTAAAAATAGGTTTTGTTGTTCTTTTGACATAAAATATTATAGTACTAATAAATATATAAAGATACTTGTAAGTCCCCATTTTTCAGTTGCTACCGCAGGATAACAGATAACCTTTCGGCTTTCTTTTATTGGAAAACTTGCATCCTTTGTTAAATCATTGTGGCAAATCTATTTTCCTTATTCTCTTCGTCTTATTTGAGTCAGTTAAAATTTATTGCTATTTTCTAATAAATTGGTTATTTTATTACTACGTCTTTTGTTAGCCTTTTAGTTTATTTCCATTTCTATATATATATATATATATATATATATATATATATATATATATATATATATATATATATATATATATATATATATATATTGATATTGGATTGAACCAAACATGCCCTATGTCAAAAAGTTGATAATAAGGAAGATACAGTGTGTCAAAGTAGAAAAAAACTATTTATAATATTTTTTTGATAATTTTTTATGTGTATTGAATATTTAAGGGAGACTCGGTATCTGGGTTATTTTTAGCATGAGCTATTCAGATCTGATATTAATTTTTATGCGTAAGCCAGAGGGGGCTAGCTACACTATTTTTTTTTAAATGTCTTAACTTTTTGTGTTACACTGTTAGGGTGAAGTGAAAAAGAACCAAAAATTTTTTTATTGAATTAAAAATTCTAATACCCCAAAGTTGCCTACAACCGCACCTACTACTTTGACAAAAGTTTGTTGAAATCGGTAAATGATTTCTGCCGCCACAAGCTCATTAAAATTTTTAACAATAAAAGATTTTTGTGACCCTTATAACTACTTAAGGTTATAAAATTGCTACACAGACTAATGTAGTTAATATAAAAAATTATATTTTATTCCGCCCCTTGCCGTGCTTCTACAGCGGCCTTAAATTTAACATAACTTTTTGAATAGATTTGTCTTTAATTTGCCTTATTAAAAAAAAACAACCAAAACATATTTTACTTTAAAAACATGATATATTATATACATTTGTTGCAAGTAAAAATAATATGCCTGACTGACATTCCTGCCAATTAATTATTTCAAAATCTTTAGCTAGTCCAGTGGCGTCCAAAGTCTAACAAAAACCAGTATTTTTGACAAAAACAATGTAAGCCATTGAATTTTTGCAATTTTTATATTTTATTTAAATTAAGAAAAGAAAAATACAGCTTTTTTGTTACGTATTATTTTTAGGCAACTTGCTTAGTTTTTAAGTAACAAAATAAATTTGGCTAAATGTTTATACTCCCTTTGCAAAAGTTTATTACTCTGTATCTTTTAAACAAAAAATTTGTAGACCCGTGTTTATATAATTTATTTTTATAAAATTGTCTTATAAATTAACCCTTAGTTTTTTTCTCCAATAAGAAAACACTCCAGAATACTTTATAGCAACCATAATTAAAGTTTTAATAATCATAACTAAATTATCTCAGTTAAATAGGGGACAGATAAGATCAGTTAATGCCATAATTAAAGTCGACTTTCTACTTCCAAATTAGTTACTATAACTAAGTCGGCTTAATAACCGAAAAATATCTGATATGTTAGCGACCATTATTTGGCATTGGTAGTGTGGTTATTAAAGTCGTCTAGTTACCGCTGTTAGTCCATGACATTATGGTAATTAAGTCATTTATTTTTTACTGCTCAATGGACTTAGTTGTGACTGATATTCAATCTTATTATCAGTATTACTTTATCAACATTATGATCAATATTGTAATGTTAATGGACTTAACTAAAGAGCTTTTGTATGGTTATAATTTTTAGGACTTAGGGTAATACCTATGCTTTAATTAAAGTAGCAAAAATGTAGCTTGCTGGAATATACAGGGTGTCCGGAAGGTGAGGTCAAAAATGATAGGGTAGTAGAGTGAGCCAAAATAATGTTAGTACTTCATATAAAAAGAAGTTCTATCGCGCTTCCTTAGGAGTTATTGAGGTTTAAAGTTAGAATATAAAAATAGTATTTCATTAATAACTTTTGAACGGTTGCCACAATAATAATGATATTTAGGCATTTAAATTAACCCGTACCAATGCTTTTTTCCATAGGCAAATGATGCGCCGTAAGTCATAATTATACAGGGTGAGACGAATTTTTTTCGTTTATTTAATGCATTTCTTACAGAGGTAAAAAATTACATTTTGGTTTGACCGTATAATTTCTCTATCATTTTTGTACAAAAAAGGTATACTTTATTTAAATTAATACCTTGGACCGTTTTTCATATAAACGCATTTTAAATCCAGACATACCCCCATTTTGTATGTAATAAAAATCAATTTTTTGACAAAATTATTAAAATATGGTAAAATTTTTAAAAACAGTCTTTATTTGTGTTATAAAGTTTCAAAGGCCTTTAAACACCATTTTTAATTTTTTTAAACCACATTTTAATATTTTCCTCAAAAATGGATTTTTTTGTTATATACAAAATAGGGGTATGTCTGGTTTTTAAAATGCGATTTTATGAAGAATGGTCCAAGATATCGATTTACATAAGGTATACCTTTTTTGTACAAAAATGATGAAGGAATTAAACGGTCAAACAAAAATGTGAAATTTTTAATCTCTGTAAAATATGCATATAATAAACGAAAAAATTCATCTTACCCTGTATAATTATGAATTGCTGCGCTATCATTTGCCTCTGGAAAAAACACTGGTATGAGTTTATTTAAATGCCCAAATATAATTATTATTGGGGCAACCGTTTAAAAGTTATAAATGAAATACATTTTTTTAAATTCTAACTTTAAAAGTCAAAAACTCCCTAAGAAAGCGCGATAGAACTTTTTATATGAAGTACTAACATTATTTTGGCTCACTCTATCACTTCTACCATTTTTGACCTTATCTTTCGAGACACCCTGTATAAGCCTTAGTTATTGTAGTATATGGCTTTAGTTGCTTCAGAAAATAAGCTCTAGTTCCTGTAGCAAATTAAATTTATAAAATATACATGGTCAAGGGAGTATATGGAGAAGTATTAGGAATTAAAATCTATAAATTTGTATGTATAGGTATGTATTACGAGATAAGTGTGATAAGTGGATGAGGTAGGTTTTTTTTTGGCTTATTATTTTTACCAACGCCATTTGACTGATAAACGAGTAAAAATATATATATTTTTTTAAACCAAATATTTTATTCCGTTTTTCTATGTTTGTGGTTTGTTTTAGCGTTGTGCAGTTTAATAATGGCCAACAAACGTACTTTAACGGAATGGGGCTTTAATCAAAGTGCTATAAAAGCTTTTAAAACTAAGCATTAAAAAAGATTTGCAACTTTCTCATTAATAATGGTAATTATTTATTCTTTTATTTTTGCGATTAAAATTGGGTTACTGGGCGAACCATTTCCTCTTCCGTGGCTGGGCGGGGTAAAACCATGGTAAAGTGAATGTCTAGAAATTAAAGTGGGTTCATTACGTTTTGCTTGACAAAATTTAAGCAGTTTCTGAAATTTTATTATAAAATAGGCATTCTAAATAGCACATAAAAAAGCGAAATATTCACGTTTTGCAAAAATATAACTGTTAAATAATTGCCATTTATGACTAAACATTTAAAATTTTAAAACTTGTGTCCGCAAAACCTATTGAACCTGCTTTAATTTCTGGACATTCACTTTACATCGTCTTTTACCATGGACTTACCCCGCCCAGCCACGGAACAGGAAAAGGTTCGCCCAGCACACATTCACTTCGCGGTCCCGAAAGTTTGTTGATTCATAAATAAATAAATAAAAACGATATTTTCTTGCTCCCTTGAAGGGTTTATGTCAGTAACTGTCTCTAGAACAAGTGAGTATTTTTTTTTAATCGAAAAATAAATTTATATAAATAAAATAAAATATTAATTAAGAAGTTGCAAATCTTTTTTAATGCTTACCTTTAAAAGCTTCTATAACACTTTGTTTAAAGCCCCATTCCTGTAAAGTACGTTTGTAGGCCATTATAAAACTGCATAACGCTAAACCAAACCAAAAACATAGAAAAACGAAATAAAATATTTGGTTATTAAATAAATTAAGATTTTTACACGCGCCATTTTGGAATCAGTCAAATGGAGTCCGTAAAAATAATACGCCAAGAAAACCTATCCTACCCAAACCACACGAAGCACAAAACTGAAATACCATCAGCAACAACGTTGCGCCTCTTTGGAAGACTTTCCGTTGACGAGCGCTACCGAAGTATATCGATTTTTAACGATTCATATCTAGCTAAATGACTTTAGTTACGATTATTAAAGCGCCCATCTGTAATACCTGAATATCTAATAGTATTAGGAAGGTCTTTTCTGCCTTTATTAATGGAAACTTTATTTGATGCATTTAATAAACACAAATAATAAACTTAATTACCACAATTAAACCGCAACATAATAGTAAATCTGGTAAGATTTTATTAACACGTAAATGGATTGTAACTAAACCAACTAGTTAGTGTTATGCAGAAATGTATTAACAGTAATACCTTGATTTCAGAAAGACAACTTTAATAGTTCTCGAAAGATCAATCTAATATCATTATTAAAAAATAGCTATGTTACCTAAAAATAAAAGAATGGTTATTAAAGAAGCAACTGAAAGGTAGTTTAGTTAACTCATCAGAAGTATTTGTTAAAATATCGCTTAAAATGCAACTAAAATAAATAAAATATTTAAAAAACAAAGTATTTTTTTAAACACTTTAGTTGGCGCGAGGGATCCAATTAGTCCCCAGAGTTGGCAATTTTGTAATAACTTTGAAATTTCTCAAAATTGGAAAAAAATCTCTAGAAACCTTTCTAAAACCTCATTAGGTATATGCTTAATACAAAAAACCCAAAAATAACAACACAATTTTTTAAAAATTTGCATTCTTTGCGCGGGTCAATTTGCTCCATGCTACCATGCACAAATGCTATTTTGTTCCAAGTTAAAATAACGGCTTTGGATTTCTTCCCCTTCTGATTTCCATGTGGTAAACCCTTCGAGTAACGTTGAGCCTGTAAGGCTAGAAATTTTTATAGTGATGTTTCGTAGCATGCTAAATATAAAAACCATCAGCTGGCAAGCATCAGCCCTGCACGTTAATAACCTGTATATTTTTTAAAGTTTTTAAAAATTATAATAAAAAAAACATGGAGCTGTAAGCTATTATTGGTTATCGTGCCCGAGGCCTAACACATCAAATTTTTGTGTTATATATAAACATCCAATGTGCAAATATCACACGAAAACAATTGGTAAGCGTTGCGTAGCTCTAAGACAACAAGGAGGAATAAATTTAGAATAAACTCGCACTCAATTTGGTATTATAAATATTTAAAGTATTTTTTCTTAAGAAGAATTACGTTTTTAAAATATAATGACAGTGACATCAATTAAAATTACATTTAAATGTTGTAATACGATTATATTTTTTCCTGGGCAACATTTTAATTTAATTATTTATACATTAAAAAGAAAAATTCTTCTCACTAAAAATATAATGTAACAGTTTAAAAAATAAAGAAAAAGTGATTATTGGATGTTTACGGTTGGGGATTTATTTGACCCCCACGCGACTACTTACGTAATAAAAAGTCACGCGCCTACTTACGGGTTAAGTTTAACATCCAGCATCTGGGAAAAATACTTGTTCGGACCCATCTTTATATATTTTTTTCAATAGTTTCGGATGTAGAATTTGTCCATAAATTTTTAGCCATATTCAGGGCCGTATTATCCATTAGGCTGACTAGGCTACAGCCTAGGGCGCCATGAAAAAAATAGGCACCAGGCGCCAGACAGGGGACTAATAGACGATAGAGAGGGAGCTTTTTAAAAAGTGTAGGTTAAGTGGGGATTTTTGATGCCTAATTTCTCTGTGAATAAGGTGCTTTGGAATGAAATAGGCGCCTGGCACTTAAAATAGGCGCTACGGAGGAAAGGACTTTTTTATTTGCTCTTCACCATTTTTGTTTGATGGAGAAAATAGGCGCTCCGGAAATTCTAGCCTAGGGCGCCTCAAGCAGTTAATACGGCCCTGGCCATATTCTGTAATCCCCTATATTTATTATTAAAAGAATGAATTAGTGGGTTAAATAGGGTAAATTGTGTCAAGATTTTACAAACCCGTAAAGTATGAACAAATATCCGGCAAGCAAGCATATACAGTGTGTCCAAGATAAGGATCCTAAGCATGGGAATCTCAGTACCTATTGGAGATACAGCTTAGGTTAAATTAGGAAAAAGTTGTGTTTTTAAAGCTTATTTACATGCCGTTTAAAAATTGAAAAATTTTCATGGCCTGTTGAGATATTTGGCAAAAACGAAAATTTGACTATATCGATTTTATTTTTTTCTGACTCTATTTGAAGAGATATAAAAAAATTAATAACACTTTTTCATTGGCACTTTTAGCTGCTACATGATGGTATTTTTAGATTTTATACCGGACGTTTCGTTTTCAAAAACCATCATCAACTTTATTTTTTTATATGACTCGAAAAAAAGTACACCCTATATCTCATCCCATTTTTTATTACAAATTCAACGATGTATCACATGTCATATTTTAATTTTTAGTTAAAAGAAAAATTGCATTTTTTCTATTTTTTAAAGTTAGTTTTTAAGTAGGCTTTGCAAATAAATGCTTGGACCTGTTACCGTATCTGCAACATAATTTAATATCATTATAAAATAGTATTTGTCCTTATACAATAAACAAAATATAGAACGTAAATTTTTTTTAATGTGAAATTAAAATTAAAAACATTATTTAATTCAGCTATTAAAAACAGAGTATACAATTTAATTAAAACACAAGAAGCAAATAAATATTTAACATGGTCCTCGGCAGGCACATTAAGCATTTGAAAGCAAAATAGTTTCTAAATCACATAACCTATAACCAAAAAGGTTTCGTTAAACGGTACCTGCAGCTTTCGCCGGCGCGAAAGTAGCGTGAAACATTAGCCTAAAGCCCTGAAGCTCATTTGGCATAAAATTAATTTGTCAGTTACCAAATATGGATTAAAAAAATATATGAAAAATTACCTATTGCTTTGAAAAAGTAACTACCTAATAAGTTATTGTACATCACTTTTATATCATCTCCCCTTTATACTTTCTAAACGAAGGCCTTTATTGAGTGTTACTTTATACAGAATGTTAAGTAATGATAAAGAACTGAAAATGGAGATTAACAAACTACATTAAAAAATCTCATAAGGTAAGTATTAAACTAAAGTAAACTTAAATTCAGGAAAAGGTAATATTTTAAAAATATTGGTCTTATTTATGCAACTTGAGTAATTGTCTAGAAAGTTAAAGCTACTCCAATTTTGACATATTTGATATATATGGCTTTTTGGGGCGCTGATCACAAGTTTTTTATATATCCATCATCAAAGTTGAAAATCAAGATATCCTTATTTTCTCTATATTTATTTCCCTTCTTGTTAAACAAAATTCTTGATATAATACTAAACTGGCATACAATATTTTATAAACACCCTATAAAAACCTATTTTTTATTTATTTTTCGTTAATTTGCAATTCTTTTACCCCTACTGCCGCAACCATGCTTACACTTTAAGCTATCCAGATGTGGTAACAGGTGACAAAAGATGATAAAAGGCACAAAACTAATAAACAAGGCGTTCTTAAATTTTTTTTGCTTCTTAATTAAGTATTATGTGCTAATTTAGTGTTATATTAAGAATTTTGTGCAAAAAGAAGGGGACTTTATCGTTTGCCCGCCAAATTCAAATTATATAGCTGTGCTATTTTTGCCCTTAATGTTAGGTACTTGTTTTTGTTTCCTATTAATATAAAATATTGGGGTTTAGTTCAATAATTACACACACCTAATTAAAAATGTCATTTATTTGGTTTTTATAAAGATTTTTCTTACAGATAACCATGTCAATATTACCTTAAATTATCTGTTGAAAAGCACAAAATATAATACAAAATATATACACTGTGATCACTAATAAAAGTCAATATTCAAAGTCCAATTAAAGGTAAAAACCACGAAACACACAATAAATCACAGAAAATGTAAACAAACTGTCCAAACAAATCTGCCTTTGAAAAATATCAAACATAAATATCGAATAACATTTCGGCGTGACTGCCTGCGGCAATGTTGTCAAGTTAAAAATATTCGATTCATGGTATATTTTCTTTCTCTTAATTAGATGTGAGTCAAAAAAGGACATTAAAGTTTACATGCAGAAATTGTAAACAACTTGGCAACCAGGGCAAAGCGATGATTGCTCCATCTACGATAGCCTGCCATGATGAAAGACAAAGACATATTTATTGGAACTTGCGTTAAACCAGAAAGAGATAAATACAATGGACAAATTGTTAGGACCAGTTACTCGTCTCATTGTTGTCTCTGACATGGTAAATACCAGTTGAGACTCCTTAAAACGGTATCCTTGTAAAACATTTGCCTCAATAAAATAGTACTAATTATTTTTACACCCTGTAAAATAAATTAATTAAAAATTTCATTTTTAAATAGCCTACACCCTAAGCTAAAAAAGGTACTGTCGTCCGATATCGATAAAGTGAAGCGTTTTCGAGAAAAACATTATTTTGCTTAAATAGGGTTGTATTTTATAATTTTGTCTGGCAGTTCGACCTAGTCTTTACATCCAAGGTTAGTTTTTTTGGCGCAAAAATAATTCTGGCTCATTTTTCCTAAAAGATCTACATACATATTTTTTAAGTTATGAAGAGCTTTGACAAAATCTTTGTAGGTGCCTAACGTGTCTCCCAGCTTAATTTTTGTTTGTTGATCACTAATAAAAATAATATTAAACAATAAACCAAATAATTATTAAAGATGGGTTAACTTTAACTAATATTCGGCGGCTTTCAATAGTTTTTATAAGCAAAACCGCTGGACGGCCAGATGCACAAAAGTTGGCATCATTTCAATACATGATTAAAAAGGCCTTTAATAATAGTGGTCACTTTTAAAAGAGTGTAATTTAATAAACCATTTATAATTTGAGGGGTTTTTTTGCTTAAATTTGTATTTAAAGTAATATTTTTTAAAAGTACCATAAAATACTATAAGGAAATTAAAAGTTTTCCTTTATATTTTAAATGGGACCGAATATTGACATTGGGTAAAAATTTGGCACAAGGTTGTCACTTAAACTACTTTTTGACATTAGCTTTGGTCACGTAACCTGGTGCCAAGGGGCACCAGCAACTTTTTTTTCAAATGAAAAGAGCGGTCATATTATATTACTTGTTCTAAAAGCGATTCATACTCATCACCGCTTTATTTTTGAAAATCGGCGTAGTTGTTCTAGAGTTACCAGCGTTTGAAGTTAATCTCCAACTTTAGCATAGAGTGTGGGTCTTAAAAGTTTTCTTTGCCCTTAACTTTTAAATGGGATAAAATATTGATATTGAATAAAATTTTGATAAAAGGGTGCTACTAAACTTACTGTGCCACTATTATTTTTGAAAATTAGCCTAGCCGCGCCAGACTTACAAGCAAATGCCATAAAAACCGCACTGTTTGTACAGCATTTAAGCCAAATTTTAATTCTAACTCTGGAACGACTGGGCCGTTGTTTAAAAACAATGTGTCGTTGAGTAGAGAATCAAAGGGCCTTTAAAACAAGGTGCACCATAACCCCTTTTTTATAAAAAAATGAATAGTGCCCACTTGCACTAAACCACGTGACTACAAAAATGTTATGCCAGAAAGTAGTTTCAGTGACAGCCTTTAACCCAAATTTTACCCGATCTTAATATCTTGTCCTATTTAAAGAATAAAGGGTGGGAGAGGACTTTTGCAATTCTCGCTGTATGCAAATGGTTAAAAATAATACATTTAATTTAAAAGGGGCAGAAACGGGCAGCGGTTTAAATAAAGGCTAAAACTACGTTAGTTGCGATACAAATATATATATTAAAATCTTAATGTGGAACCGTGTGGACCTAAGAAAACTAATAACTTGTTTTTTTAATCAAAACAATATTTTATTGTAATTGTTTATGTTTTTGACCAACTAAAAAAAAACATTATTGCTTAAAGTTTAAACACACCTGATGATAATTTACCTATATTTTTATAATAAAAAAATACACTGGAAAATATATCACACGTCACAAATGATATGGAAAACACTTTAATTTTGAATACCGTTGAACAGTAGGTTTGTTCCAGCAGAATGTTGGAAACATGTTAGCAACAATCGTAAAACGCAGAAATTGTTACAAACATTAGTCGGAAATGTTGACAACAGTTTTCTGCTGGAACGAAAAATAAACAAGGCGTGCATACTGCTTATACGTCAATACAAGAAAGGTTATGTTAAAAATTGTCAGTAATGTTTGAAGAAAGTTTGCAAACTTTTTTAACAGTTTTCAACATCTTAAAGCTATTGCTGGAACAACAAACAATTGTATAATGTTACAAACATGGCACTGCTGGAACGACAGATTTGACGTGCGCAGAATTCGAACGGTTGCAAACATTTCTGACACCCTGCTGGAACAAACCCAGTATCACAAGACAACTATTTAAAATTTGAATTTCGATATAAAAACTACTAAAACAAAATTTTTAAAAAATGTGCAGACTGGAATGTGAATTTGACAAATATAATAAAAATATGGCTACATATTTGTTTTCATTTTCCTAATTATTTCCAAGTTTTTGATTTCTGGCCCCACTGTGAGACAGCTTCTATCAATAAAATAAATAAGAACCGCCACTAATAACAAATTAATTATAATTTTAGTGCATACTCATACAAGATAATATTTGGCTTTTCTTTAGAATAAAAATATTAAATAAACATTTTAAGAAAGGCATTGGCTAAACGACTGCCGGCGGTTTTGCTCAATTATAAAAAGAAAACCGCCGTCCGGTGGTTTTCATATATGTAGATATAAATAGCCTTCTTAAAATTGAGTAAAACCGCCGACGGTCGTTTAGCCAGTCCCATTCTTAAAATGGTTATTAAATATTTTTATTCTGTAGAAAAGCCAAATATTTTGTATAAGTATGCACTAATGTACAGACTTAAATTTTCACCCTTAACGCATAAAAACGAATAAAAATGTTTGTTTGATAATGAACAAGTTGCCCTTAAAACGGTATTTTTATTCTTTAACATTTTTTTCCTCTTTTACTTTTTCTCTTAAGCAAAATTTATATTTTTTGACATATCTCGTATACCACTGCAAAAAAATAATACCCGGTGCTTGCTTTAGGTTTAAGACCATGCAGAACTTTTTATATTAAATAATTTTTTCATAAAATTAATAATAAAAAAATTTCATATGGTGCGAACTTACGTAGACACGCTTTATAATAAACTTGGACATTGTTACGAGGATGTGAATTTAGAAGACAAGCCTGCTTATGTTTATAATATGGATGAAACTAGTTTTTTAAACAAGAAAAAGAAAGAGGTGTTTAATTGTTTCTTTTTACAATCGATTTACATTTACACTTACTTATTATAATCCTAATAAAGCAGTAAAATCGAAAATCCAAGTGTCTTACTCTCGAGTGTCTGATTTTGATACTTTTTTCTGGGTAAAAATAAGACATCGATTTTTAAAATTGTGAATTTTAAAAGTAATTTTGCATAAATTTAAATCTTTCAGTTGATAGCAAAACACCTTTAACATGTTCTTCCACCTAAATAAAAAGTTTATTAAAGTTTAATTTCTTCTTTAGGTTTAAAAATTGTCCCATTTTTACCCCACTTTGACCCTATTAGTTCAGTTATTTTCGGTATACCCTGAACATCAATTATTGGTCATAATTTAGGTCACACAATTGGTTTTACCTATTTCAATAACAAAAAAACTAATCCATTAACGTGGTAAATCCAAATAATATAAATACTTTACGTCCACCCAAAAACTCGATAAAATATCTGGCCGGAGATTTAGGATACAATCGTTTTTGTGCTGCACAATCTTTTACCACCTTTTGGCAATATATTTTAAAGCCCTATTTCAATTTATCCCATATAATAGATAACTTCCCGATATTGTTACATTTGGAGATTTATATCCGTTTGTTCGGCAAACAAATTGCGAATGAGTCTTTTTTACATTCCATTTTTCAATCGTAAAGGTGTTATTTAAAGCAGTATATTTATTGAACATTTCAAAAGCTTTTATTTAAAAAGTTTTTAGAAGAAAAAAGTCTGATGAATATGCAAGCGTTGGATTGACCAACTTTTTATAGTCCGACTACTAGGCTGCCACATATAAATAAACTGGGACTGGAACTATTTTTTTTGGTTATTACATAGATGTACAATTGTGCCTTTGAATATACAGGGGTGGTACTGAACTAATAAGGCAAAATTTAACTGTAAAATTGTGAAGCTAAAGTATGGCGATTTAACTAAACTTACCTCAGTACAAAAGTTAATATTAACTAAGATACAGGGTGTGAAACTTAAAAAATTTTCAAATTATTTCGATAATATTTAATACATTTTAAATATTGTAATTAAACTTGGTAGCTAGGGCTTTTCTGACAAAGAAAAAGATATCTGATGTTACATTTTAGGTGTTAACAAAAGGACGTCACCTACACTACTTTGAATTTCTTTAAAACGTTTTAACTTTTTTGTGCTACTCTGTATGTATCATTTAAGTTAACCAGTAAATTCGCTTCTATTATATTTTTGCATTTAAGTTTTTAGTGTAACCAAAAAGTTTATAAATAAATACTATAAATCATTCGTTTATGATAAGGCAGTTGTATAGTACAAATTTTACCCCAGTGGAATAAACTAATAAGAATTTCTAGTGTATTAGAATTCGGGAAAATTACATTTTATAACCTTAAATATGTTAGAATTGACGTTTTTATAACCTAACATTTATTTAAATGGCATTTTTTTACATCCAGGGTTTGTTTTAGTGTGTTAAATAAGCTTAAGGTAGTACTATTCGTGTAAGAATTAATGTTCAAATTATGAAACTTGGCGTCCTGGTACTTTATATTAACCAGTTTAAGTTTCAAAGGTCTTCAGAGAACTAAAAAGTTATAAATATTATAAAATAATTGCTTTTAACATTGATCCTTATGGGAAATTGCAGATTTTATTTTACTTTACAAAAAGTGATGTTTAGATTTCAATGAAAGTTGTATCAATGGAAGAAAAAATATGTCTGAACATTTTGGCCAATTAATATCTGACCTTTAGAGCTTGTAATATCAGTAATTAATAAATAATTGAAAAAATATGCTATGTGACCTGCATGTGGCAACGCCGCCGAAAGGTTATGATGCGCTCGAAAAAGTTTATCAAAAACAGTATATCGAGACATAAAATTGATGCCAGTCCAATACGTTTTTCAGTTACAAGATCCAATAAGTAATGATAAATATCCGCAAGAATTAGAAAACATGTTTTTTCCGAGTGTTTTTAGATAAACAATTCGACGATCATAATCCGATGTATCAATATTTACGTTAATATATATTTTGCTTTATGATTCTTTGACCAAAAATTATAAACTTAAAAGAGTAATATTTCTTGGATTTAGGTCAGAGCTGGCCTAAATCCAAGAAAAACACTCTTATAAATATTTACGTTAATTGACAGGTTAGGTGACAAAAACTTTTCATGTCTATCCTTAAATTTATGTGCTACTTGACCTTAATATTTTTTCTGTATATATGTTAAGGATGGTTTAGAGATTTTATTAGTAAATAAACATAACAATTTAAAACCGATAATTTGTTTAAAGATGCTTGTGCAGTAGATTTTTGCGTATAATTTCTATTATTTATACGCAGTGTTGCCAAATATAAATACCACAGTAGTCAAATTACCTTAAGCACTTATTTGACTCTTGTGGTCTCGGTAGAACTATCTTAAAGTAATAATTTTAACATTTTGTATTTTCCCTACAGAAAAGAAAAAATAGACTATTTTTATGTAATAAATTTAATTAATGGGCAACACGCCATAAATATTAAATATTCATAATTCAAATACAGTTTTTGGATAACTGAATTTAAAAACTTAAAGTGGAATTTTTAACCAACCCCTTTTTCCGGCATAAATAATAACCAATTGGGTCCCGTTTGCCGACTTCTTGCACTGCGTTTTTAATTTATTTTGCCAATCTCTTCTCTTTTCTTTTATAATTACCAAAAAATATTTTTTTAAAAATTTACATTCTGCTGCTCCATTAGAAAGTCATCCTTTATTCTATATAAAATTGTATGGCTGATGTATCACGATGTGATTATGTATTTAGAGTTTAATTAATATATTAACTACTGCCAATTTTCGGGTAACAATTTTGTTATAATTTAATAATAATAAATAATTTTCTAGTAATTTTTATTTTATCCTGTTTATTAATGTTATTTTATTATAATTATGGCTTTATACGCTGTTTTTAAAGGCATTTTTGAATTTCACTAAATAAGTTATATTTAGAGGCATTACTTTCTTCAAGTAAGACCGCGTAAACCTATCTTAAATCAGCTAGGAAATAAAAATGGCTGACTTTTCATTTTTGTTGGCATTGAAAACTCAATAAATTGACAGAAAAACTACGTGAGTTTCGTATTATTATTTAATAAAAAATATTGATCCCAATAATCCCGGGATATAAAGAATTTAATTCTAAAGATTTCGGGACTGTAAAAGGGCGGGATCCCTGGATCCCGGGATTATATCCCCTACACCTAGGACACCACTAAACCTAATAATTTCAAATAGGTTTGGGATAAATATGTCCTTTACTGCTGTAAATGACACTACCAAATTTTGTCAAAATCGTTTAAGGAATACTTACGATATTAGTAAAAAACTGAAAGTTTTTAAAAAGCTTAAAACTCTGTACTCTTATAAATTTATATGTTATAATATATACATATAGAAAGATATATATATATATATATATATATATATATATATATATATATATATATATATATATATATATATATATATATATATATATATATTTTAATTAGAGCATAAATGGGCCCATCAGTTAATTTCTTAACCAGCTACAGTAGCTCATATTTTAGGGTTCTAAATAAAGTTGCCAAAATTTAATTAAGAAAATTGGTGAAAACGCAATTATTTGAATAACACTCTGTAATTTCTTTATTAATTAAGTTGTTATAAACTTGCGAAAACTTTCCGAGAGACTGATTTAGTTAATACCTCTATGTGGCTAAAATAATACTTTTTCAATTGTGTAAATTTGTTAACTAGAAAATTTCATAAAATTTGCAGGTGTCCAGTGCAATATTTTATTTTCACCTTGTATAATATATAAGTTTATTTTAGTGCATACATTGTTGTTATCTTTATTATACCCCACTCATCTTAGCAAAATTAAAGGGTCAATCTTGGAATCTCACGGAATAAGCTAATACCTTTAATTTCAAGTCATCAAAATTTAAATATTAACACAATGACAGTCATTTTAAAATGCTATCATGATCACCATAAACCAAGTAAATTTTTATACACCAAAAATGTAAATAAAAGTTACCTACTTTTAATTATAGACACAGATGTATGATAAACTTTTAAAAACCTGGCCGTATAATTTAATAGTCCGACCTAGGGCAGGAGCGTCAGTGACTGACCCCACCTTAGCTTTTTTGCTGTAACTTTTTAGATTTTTTTTTTTGATATCGTTTTATGACTTTTATACATGATCCTTTAAAAGTGTACTCATATTAAAATTGAACAACGTCTTTAGGATGGGTTACATGGCAAGTGTGGCCCATTATTTAAGTGTTTGCAACTAACAGTGGTCGTAATATACCCAATGGATTACTAAAAAGAAGTTTGCAGTAAATAATACTATCTTAAAAATATTTCACATAAAATGAAGCGGCCTGCCAAAAAAAAGGCACATTTGAAGCTGTTTAATTTGCTTTTGGGGAAAATAAGACCTTAGCAAGGTATCTTTCAAAAGTTGTTTTCGTCTTGTCCAGCTTCATGATATAAAAATAAAAAACAATATACTAGAAATTATTCTATACTGTGTATAAGTCACCCAATGCCGGCTTTGATACCTTTTATAAATGTTCTAGGGCATACATTTGTCTCTGCGAAACTTGAAGATGTCCGATGGTTTTTTTCTTTTATCAAATTCATATAAATATTTGTTTACATATCTAACTTATTTTAAAAATCACACCAGTAGTGATGCTATAAAGAAATTTAGACAAATAAAACAGCTAAGAAATAAACTATGCGGATTAAATGAAACATGTCTATAAACTAAAATTATTAAAAAATATCCATATTGCAGCATTAAACATGAATTTTGATGTATTGTTATAAATAGGTTTTAACCTTTTTTTTAATTTTAAGTTAAACGCTAATCCTCCACATCCAAGTGAAAAAAGCTGGGGTCAGTCGCTAACCCCCTGTCCCAGGTTATCCGGGTACACAAATATGCCCCAGATGCAACTGTTAATACATAATACACGTCACGCTCCAGGGCTTGAAGCTCTTGAACTACTCTAAAAAGTTAGTCACTGGAAACGCATCCTTGGACAAGGAAAGAGATATTTTATGAAATTTTAAAATCTCGTTGTTTTTAACCTTTTTTGGCTTTATAATAATAATCTCTTTTAATATCTAATTCCATTTTAAATAAATAATTTTAAAAATCCATCCTTAACCATAAAAAAACACGTTTGAAGCACAAAAACCAAAAGAGGGGTTGGTGCATAAGGGGCAAGGGGAAAGAAAAATGGAGTAAGCTCAGGTGCATAACACTTTCTGTCACTGGAACACCATAAAGTAGAACGAAATGCTCCTGAGCTACTCGGGAGCGCTCTATTTGCATCACTGGAAAGCCACTCTGGTTTACCAAAATTTACTTTACTAGGTCCTGAGAGTTTTACAGGTTTCATTTGGTATTAGTGCAGGTATATTGCAACTACTATGTAGTAGATAGCAGAAGAAATTTGACCAATAAGGCATTGCTCGATATTAGGCGACTTTCCTTTATCATCGACACAAACAGATACATCCTTAAAAGTCTCCGGGTTATATTCAGTGCCGCATCAAGCGTAAAGTGACCGCTTCAGCTCCAGGTTTTTGGGCGCATAATTTGAAAACTTGGCTGAGATTCTTGTGTAGTGGTAAAATCGAAGGAATGTTAGGGAGGTTTCACAATTGCGCATTTTTAAAGGCAGATAGAAGAGGCGCAAAGAAGAAAAAGTGCAAAGTTGCCGGAAAAGGGATTTAAAAGGTGGGGATTTTGGACAAAAATTAATTATTCAAATAGTTTTGAGTTCATATATTCAAGGAACGCTAAACGTATAATTCGCTTTACTAAAAAAATCTTTGGTTCGGCACTGGTCATATTCATTTTATTTATTTACGTCTGATGGATCCGATGATGCTTATTAGGTTAATGATATATTGCTTAGGCATGTACAGGAAGCGCTTTACACTCTGCGCCCTCTATCTCCGGATCCGTTCGTCGGACAAAAAAATGCCCCACATTGAAATTGTAGAGAATTTTGTGCTTTACGACTTTATTAATAAATATTAATGCAATTACAGGAGAAAAATTGATATTCGCAAGAAACTGAAGTTTGTGACTTTGACCTGTCATATTTCGAGTTCCTTACACGATATTATATGTGACTTTTAGGATGGTAGTTTTTGTACCAAAATAAAGGTATGTTTAGTTATTTAGCTTATTTCTTAAGGTTCCGAAGTCTAAAATGACTGGGCTATTAGGCACAAACGATTTTATTTAAATGGTTTTTTAAGTATGCAACAAATGGAAAACTCTTTTGCAATTTGTTTAAAAAAATTAAATCATAAAAGTTGGTGCATGGTCGAAACTGTATAAGCAGTAGTTAGTTATAATAAAAGTTTTATGATATACAAAGTACGTCAATAAGTTTAAGTTAATTGTTGTTGTTAATTGTTTAAGAGTGAAATACCCTTATTTTTAAAAATACAAAGCAATGTTAAATAGAAAAGGTATTTAAAATTAAATTAAATATTTAAGTTTTCATTTATTTAGTTTTAAATTTTAATTTATCTGTTCTACATTTTTATAAAAATTTGAAACAAAAAATTTTACAAGATAAATAAGGAGTTTTTATACGCATTTTGTTATTTATAGTATATTTGCCTTAATAAATAGCATATTTGTATAATTTTAGGGCACCATTAAAAATCCTTGCAACAAACTTAAAGTTAGCGGTTAGCTAAAAAATATAAATGCAGTACAATTTTACAAATTCGCTTTGATTTGATTAAATTTGTTTAAAAGTAAGTTGGTTAAAACTGCCTTAAAAAGATAATAAATCAGAATAATAAAAATTTGTATCATACAGGATTAATTCAAAATTTTCAAAAAATGGTTCAAATTTGAATAGGAGGCCATGACTTGGTAGTTAGACATAACTTTTGATTTTAAATAACTTTATTATTTAACATTTTGTTGTATTTTCAAAAATAGGTACTTTACTTTTAAGCGGTCTTTCCTTTTTTGACCTACTCTGTATATCATTTAACTTTTAATAATACTAACTACTTGTAATACAGTTGCGGACCAGGCACCAACTTTTATAAAAAAATAGATATTTCTGACAAATTAGAAATAAGCAAGTTTTCCATTTGTTGCATACTAAATAAACCACACTGTATAGGTATGGAAAAACTAGCAAAAATGCACTTATTTTAAATAAATATGTTGTAATAAATTTAAAAAACAACTTTAAATAAAAATTGCAAAAATACCTTGAG
Source organism: Listronotus bonariensis (assembly GCA_014170235.1). Classification (NCBI taxonomy): domain Eukaryota; kingdom Metazoa; phylum Arthropoda; class Insecta; order Coleoptera; family Curculionidae; genus Listronotus; species Listronotus bonariensis. The sequence goes on from JACEGR010001696.1 coordinate 116,407, forward strand.
GATATGATTCATTTAACACACTTATGAGTTTAAAACAAAATATTCTTTAATTTTGGAAATTTGGGATAAATGTGATTTTGGTCAAATAGTGACCTGTTTAATTGGCACTTGTAAATTATGTCGTGGTCGTTAAAATTTAAAAAGGTTAGGGATCGGTAAATAAAGAATTAAAAGCAGGGTGGCCAGGTTTATTTGTTGTTCGATTTGTTTTTACTCAAGTACAAAGTTTAAATAATAATATGCAAATGGAGCAAAATATTGGGTACAAAAGTAACAGCTAATCAATGTTTCATTACGTCCAATTAATACCTCAAATGAGTACGAACATTTATGCGATCTGGTAGCTAGGACTTGCTATTTTTAGCTTTTACTACATAACCTACATCATCTTTATTGTAATAAAATCGTTTTAAATTTTTTTATAACTAGTTTTTTTTTAATTTTAGGTTTCGTTGTTAGTTCTGGTTTTCCCTATTCTATTAAGTTTATTTAATGTCTCACTATTACATGGTCCATTTCTATACCATTTGTTGCAATCGAAATCTTCTGATGCATAAGATCTATTCTACTAATTAAGCCCTTTCATTAGATACCTATACTGAGGTTGATGTAAAGTAATATGTAATCCGCCATTTTTATCGGCGACCATCTTGGATTACAATCATAAGAAATTTAATATATTGTATTGTCATGAAGAGTGTGTATCAAATATCAGATCGATCTGTCGTCAGGAAAGGGGTAAAATACCAATTACTTAATTTTACCCAAACAAGCTAACTTAAATCGTTTAAAGCAAGCAAATTAAAAATATTGTGCCTTTTTTAATTTAAAAGAAAATGATTGGTAAAATATGCTTCTGCCCTATAAAAAAAGGACTGTTAACATTACAGAAGCCGTGCAATTTATCTATCTTAATTTTTTTAAATAATTATATTATTATTATTGTTATTTAATTAACAATAATAAGAACTCACACACTTGCAGTTAAAACCGCTTTCAATATTTTTACGTATCGAGTGTAAAATTAAGCTAAAAATAGGCTTAATTTAAAAAAAAAAAACAAAAATTGTAAATAAATTGTGTAAATTGTGATTCCAAACTTATTACTTAGTGGCAGTGATCAGACCCTTCTAAGAGTTTGGACAAAAAAAGATGTCTAGACGCCAAATAAACTTTCTTTCATCGAACATTACCTAAGGGTAATAAATTTGTTCAAGCTGATAATCTTACAAAAGGTATATTTTTATAAAAAAACACCTGCTTCGTAAAAGCTAAAAAGTTTCTTTCACTAAAAGTAACATTTTACAAATTTTGTATATTAGAATAATATGCATTTGCTAAAGTTTTTCTAGGGATAGGATTTCTGTGTAAGAAACAAAGATTTATTATAAATATGCGGCATAAAATAAATAACACATTACATTGATTTATTTTTAGAATTGCCCACTTTTAATTCATAGTCCGGTAAATTCAGATATAAAAATATTGATCAAATAATGAAAATTTTGGCAAAGCCAAAGACCTTAGGCTTACCATTACAAATAAAGTGCTTGAAGTCCCCATTGGTCCCATGTGTCCTAAAACACTTATTCGGGGCGAAAGGTTAAAATTATGTTTTTTTTTCCTGTAAACGGTAAGTTGTGACTAAAAAGTACTTAAGACTAATAATATGTATTAAAAAATGCTCTATAAAAATAGTCTCTATACCTTTTTATCCTAGCCTATTATTTTCCAGATATTGCGTTTGTCAGAATCCCGATCTACATGATATGCACACATTACCCCGCCACCTGTGAGGTATTAGTGGACTAGGGGCATTTTTTAACGAGGTTTTCCCGGTATGCCGATATTTTTAGGGACAATACTTGGCTTAAAATTACCAAGGAGAAAAATTTTAAGATTGCTTTTGGACAAAGAAAAATGCAAGCTAGAATAATAATACGTAGTTTAAACTGTAAATTAGCTTGTATTTAAAAAGTAGCCTACATAAGCAAGTATTAAATTTATTACTTTTTAGGTAATTCCGTTTTTTTTTTGAAAAGACAATTATAGTTTTACTATAGACACCCAGAACAATGCTAAATTTTTGGTCATCAGCTTGGACGCTAGCCCATTGAGATTTATGAAGAGGACATTCATCGACAGAATATAAGCACATCCATTATTAGTACATATAATTTACCGCTTCATAAATTCTTTTAAGCGAGCGTCCAAACTGATGACCAAAATTTTAGCACTGTTCTGAGTGTCTATAGTAACTACAATCGTCATTGGTTTTTTAACATAATTTTTGCTTTAAGCAGGCTTTTCGGGAATGTTATTATAAATTTAATAAAAATGTTAAAAAATAGTTCTATTTTTTTTGTTATTTAGGCTGTAAAATAGGTAAATATAATTTAATAATAAATTAAAAATTTATAAATTATACATACAAAATCTTCATCGTCATCCAGGGGGTATTTACTATTAACAGGTTTACTACAAGACGGAGTAGATTTTATTATTCAGTTAAATTTTTAAAACTAATGTTTTCATAAAAATATTAGATTGGTTTATTTACGGTATTAGGATTATTATGTTCGAAAACGTTCCCTAAATGAGCGTTCTTAAGGTGACGATTTCAAATTTACGCGCGATTATTTTTTACCACGGTCATCCTAAAACTGTCTGCTGAGGTAAATGTAAAATATTTAAGGTTTTTTGCTATATGATACGGTAAAATATGTCTTCTTTCATTATTTTAAGCTATTAAACGCATTCCCGAGATGATAATGTATTGATGTACGCTTCGTAAATAACGAATTAAAAAGTATTACACCTAATTAAAATTTATGTGGTGTACAACACTCTTACAACCGATTATATTTTGATTTTTCTACACTACTGAGCCTTTGTACCTAATAGTTGCGGTCACCATATATTATTTAAGCCCAATCACAGGTGCGTTCACTAAATGATAGATAAATGTACGGAAAACAAGTTATGGCAAAATTCTACGTAAAACGTAAGAATTTTTCAAATAATTTGTCTTGTGTAGTAAATTATAAAAAAATGCTAGTGATAAGTAATAAAAAATGTTTAATTTTAATAAATTAATATATTTTTTGAATCTTTGTTTTTAAAGATTGTACTTTGGGAAACGTTCACGAAATTATTTTTTGTGTATATAGTTTTAAATATTATAACATATATAAAAAAATTGGCGTATATTATGTAGTGTCGAGATAAAACTAATTAATTTCATTATTTTACTATATTCACTTGGTCAATAAAAAGACGTTTTATATAATATATTTGCTTCCGAAACCAATTTTCTGCCTTTGTGATTTTGAGCCACTTCTTTAATAGTATGAAATTATTGATATTGGTTATAGAGGTTTACTATCGTTCTATTTTTTTATACTTTAATCTAATTTATACTACTTATACTTATATTTAGAAATTATGTATTCTTTGATTTTCTTTTCCTTCCTATTCTTTTTCTTCTTGCCAAATGTTTAGAAATTGTTCCAACAAGATGAATTAGTTACCTTTTTATCAAAATCACATAAATCTTCCTCTCCTGTATTTATTTGAACATTTGAGCAAGATGGACACCATAACCCTACTTCTCTACAGCCACATTTAGCACTACAGCCTTTGTTGCAGTTGCAAGAAAACCTCTAGTACTATGAAATTTTTCTAGAGCAGAAGGCAATAAAGTTTAAATTGGTATCAAAGTATTATCTTTTAATTTTCAACCTCAGTCTTCAGGGTTTAGTTAATTGTATTGCCATGTCTGAACTTGATAGTATACTCAATACAAGTTGTTAAGTAACAGATGCCGATCTTGGAGAAAGACAAGATCGATAGTTGCTACTTTTTGTTTTTTGTATTTTTTATTACTGTTAATTATCCGTAGCTATCTATGCAATCTTTTTTCTGAGCCTCATAAACGGCAAGAAGAGACCAAATTACTTTCACATATATTGTTTGAGTTGAAGAATCAATTTCTTTTTCGAAGTTATTCCAATCCTTTTTTTCAAATAATTTTAATAATGAATTCTGTGCTCGCCTCCGAACATTCCTGCGACGTAGTATTGCAGCCGGTTGTCAAATGCAAAAAATAAAATATAGCGTTGGCATTTTGTATAAACTTTTTAAAGAATTAAATATATTTTTGTTTATTGTTGCGCCATCCTAAGTTTCAACAAATACCTAATTTTATCAGATGGAGTCATTGCAGTGGGTAGTACTAAAAAATCAAAATCTTTACCTACTACAATAGTTGTGTTGGTAGCGTTTAATTTTTTATTGCTGTTTAAATTATAAGGACATCGGCGTTATTCTAACTTTGTCATGTTTGGAAAAAAACTTGATTTGCTGGAACTGTCATATATTCATAAAATATTATGTCGGAACCTAAGGATGTTTTTAGTTGTTTAACGACGTTGCTCTGCAGGTTTTATACTCTTTCTTGTGTCACTATAGCCTACATACTAGTCACTAAATGACCATAATGTCTACGTAAAGACGGAATATATTTCTTTAAACTACCTTACAGGTGGTGTGAAAATATGTGCAAATCTTGTAGAACGTGATTCTTAGAAGCAAAAATGGTAGATTTTAGAAAAAAGAATTGTCACCGTTTTTCAGAAAAATCCAAAACCCAAAAAATTTGACTTTTGACCCTAAATAGGTGTCTTAGCACACATAAAATTCATTTAAGAGGCAGGTAATATTTTCCTAACATGATATACCAAGTCAAGCGTAAGTAGAGTTGAAACATTAAAATTTTATTTTTGTCAAGAATTTTTTAAAACACCTAAATATCTTAAAGACCTTACATTTTTGGTATAGATATCCCAACTTTTTTTTAAATTTCTACAATCCAAAAGTGTACTTATATACTGGGAGTTCCATTTAAAAATACACAAGTTTAATATGGATTCTTCTTTGAAGCACCATGTATAATTTCACCATCGTCGCCGCAGCTGATAACCCTCTTATCATTTTACGAGCTATGGACTAAGAGGAAACTGGTCACGAAAATCTGTCGCTGGCTCACGGACCAGCACCAACTGTGGATTAATTACTTATATTAAGCGACCTAAATAAAAGTTTAAACAATAGTTTTACTATGCTGATTCATATTATATTTATAAAAAAATAACACGTTTGCAATGCAAATAAACTTCAAGTAGTAAGCCGGCACTCAACACGTGATGCTGCCAGATTAGTAACTATGTATTTATTTGTATAGAGCATACAGTAATGTGACGGGTACACTCCGGTCAAGAAACATGACCTACAACGGGACTAAACAGATAGGCAAAACCTGGTCTGGGATCACGAAGTAACGATACGTTGTCGTTTCATTAAATGGGATAGCACAACGATAGCCAGTTCCATCGTATTGTGACTTCGTGATCCCTATGCTGGCTAATAAGCAAAAACTTGTTGACCTGACGATAGCGGAGAAACTGACCTTAAGAGTATTTTACAATTTTTACACCACGTTGTATTATTTATGTTCAAAAAGATTTTAATTGAAACACTTCCATATTATAAATACAGTGTGGATGTAAATAGTCTCTTTCAGATAACTTTTTTACCCTAAAATTTTTCCCCTTATAAAATTTGGGTATGACTGATTGGAGGATATAAAGTAATTTTTGGATGTAAAAATGAGGGCGTGATGGAAAATAAATTATTACGTTTATTCGATATTTTTGCTTTTTAAGGAATATTTTTAGAGTTTTTTGTTATCGCCTAAACCGCGCTAATAAGAACCAAAATATGTCTAAACCAATCTGTGGTTGGTGATCGCAATTAGCTCTGAAAGAAATAGCTTCGGCTAATACAACACAAGGGAAATTACGAGTACAAGCAGTAAGAAGTTTTTTCTTTTTTATTTTGTAGTAAAAATGATGGTTTTATTAATCAAGATGTCGGATGGGCACCATCTTTAGAAAAAAAGAAGTGAAGAGGGGGTAGTGTACCACATCATATTAAAGGTCCTATAGCGATACGTTAAAAATTATTTAAATACCTGGTTTGGGTGGCTAGTTCTAGTTTTCTAAAACTCTTATAAATATCTTTTAATTGTGATACCAATAATTTTAAACAGGGTAGGACAAAAAATAAATATTTTTTAATGAACCACCCTGTATATTTTATCACCATTAAAAAGATGTGCAAAAATTTTTAGAAATTAATAAAAAATAAGCTTTTGTTAGTTTGAAAATATGGCCACCCACATCAGGTATATGAGTGTTTTTTAAGTTTTGCATGTTGTAGCAGGTAGAAGATATTTACTTTATATTTTAGGCCTATAAAGTGCTTGTCAGGAGCTTAAAAAGATATGCCACAAGACTCCCCTTTCCATTTAATTTTGTTTCCTAAAATGGCGCTCACCCGCAATCTTTATTGTTGCCACTATTATTTTTACGCCAAAAGTAGTTTAAATCCCTCCATTAGTCATACCCTGTTTCATAAAGAAAAAGTTAAAGGTTTAAAGTAAGCAAGATGAGGGGACTATTTACGTCTACACTGTATATAAACTTGAATGAACATTTTAATAAAAAACTTTTTAAAACTTGTAAATAGAAATCCAGCCGAAAAAATAATAAGATATTCTTGTATACAATATGAGCAATGCGTTTTGGTTCATCGGCTGGCAATAGAATAACAAAACAAGCACTATTTGTCACGCCTGTTTACATGCTGGTGTTTAGTTAGATTGTCTCTTTTCCTCACATTGCCTATGTGTTATATTATTTAACTAAACCTGTATGTTTTATTAAAAACTGCGTTTTGGTTAGTTTTGGAGCTTTCCATTTATATATTAAAAATAATAATAATAATTTGTTTTTCCTTACGAAAATTAGCTGCTATTTTTTAATGGCGCTTGCTTAAAGCAATGGCTTTAAATAAGTGTTTTGGTAATAACTTTTTAAAATTTTTACTTTACAAAAATAGTAACAAATAAAATCTCTTATTTGTAAACCCTTTATGCTTATAAACATTTTGGTAAATTTACAACAAAGATTAAAATAAAATTTGTTTTATTTTTAAAATATATTACATTTATTATTTATATTATTAAAACAAAAGAAAAGATTAAAGCTTTTAATTAGATTTTAAATATTTATCCTCTTTTGCAAAGATAGAAAATGTTTCTCTTTTAAAATTAGCAAGGGGTTAAATTTAATTAGACTTTGTAGAATAAAAATGCTCATTTCTTATGCACTTTAAAAGCTTCAACTTATATTTGATTAAAATAATACTAAGACCGTTAAAAATGTTTTAATATTTAAGCGAAAAGTGTACGAAAAGATAATATTTAAAACCATAGAAAAAAAAATAAAAAAATACAGTGTGTCTACGTAACTTGGCGTCAAAGGGAAACGTTTTTATATTGATTTTACGAAAAAAGTTATTCTTAATAAAAATTTCTGCCTTGTCCAAAACCAATAAAGCAACCACATAGATATCTCACATTTAGCTACACAGAGCCTAGTTGCCTTTTGCGTATTTTTACGATCCCGCGCAGTAAACATACTCGAGGCCCACCGCAAGGTTTTTGGTACATGCGCATTAAATTTATACTTTATTACACTATATACACTACTCAAAAGAATTATCGCATATGCTCGATTTCTTCCATAAGCTTCAATACAAAAATGCTTTCATTAAAATGGCCATATCTCTTTTAATTATTAAGATATCAAGACAATTAAAAAAAATAAAATGTTAAGAAAACGTGATGCTATAACTTTATATTAACCATTGTTTTTTACTGTTAGCAATAAATCCTACGGGGTGATAAAAAAAATTGAAAAAATGGATAATTTTTAATCGCCCTGTATGATGTGCTGTTGAAAGGGAGTAGTCAAATTTGTGATTATAAAATATCAGAAATGGGTAAGGGTATAAATTATTAACAAATGAGATTTCTCTCTTTTAACAGCACATTATATAGGGCAATTAATAATTATCCATTTTCAATTTTTTTATCACTGTAGGATTTATTGCTAACAGTAAAAACAATATTTAATATAAAGTTATACCTTCACGTTTTCTTAACATTTATTTTTCAATTGTCGTAATATCTTAATAATTAAAGAGATATGGCCATTTAAATGAAAGCATTTTTGTATTGAAGCTTATGGAAGAAATCGAGCATATGCGACTAATTCTTTTGAGTAGTGTAATTAAAAACAAAAATATTTTTTGTCACTCTTTATAAAGTGTTTGTAAAAATAGGACTTTTTGTTTGCAACCTGTAGATTAGAAACAAGGGAAATTTTACAAAAATTAAAATAGCAATTTTCTTTTTACAAAACGGTAAAATCCGCTCACTTTATTTCACAGTAATTACGATACCAAAAAAAAAATCCCATTTGCAGTTAAATTGAACAGTAGTTTAGTTGATGGGCGTCTTTATTTGTATGACACCTCTGGCTTTTTCTTAGCTGAATTCCTATCTACATAGTCATTTAGTTGCCAAAATATCAGTGAAACTGTGGCAGCAATTATAAAGTTATAAATAAAACAGGTTTTTTTTAAATTCTGAATTTGAAGTATGTCCCTAAGGAAGCGCGATAGAACTTTTTTTCTTTATGAAGTACAAACAATATTATGCCTCACTCTATTACGCCTATCATGTATAACCTCACCTTTTCTGACTATACTATACTATCTTTATTGATTTTGAAAAAATATGGGCATTACAGAAGTGGTATTGGTTTGCATATTGAAGATCAAATTTTATTTAAAACACAATAAGAAATTTTTCTTTCTGGTTTGGTTAACTAAGGTGATTGTATTATTAAACGCAAAGTCTGCAGTATTCTAACTAATGATCATTTAAGTCAACAGATATGGAGGTATGTGCACCGCCAGAATTACTTTACATTTTTTTGTGCCTTCTAAATTATAACAAAATGCTTTTTGATTCTTTTTATATGAATGTAAAAAAAATCAAAGTGCCAAAAAGTCTTTACCTAATAAAATGTACTTATCAACCTTTTTTTTTACATAAGAAGCTTTAAAACGCAGTTTTTATAAAACATAATTTTAAGGGTATCGCACAATTTTTCCTTCGAGTTTTATTACTTGTGTTAAAAAAGGTCTTAGAATTAAAATATATCATTATATAAATGTATATATAAAAATATACCGGGTGATGCATCGCCGGGCGGGACATAGGAAATGCCATGTTATTTTTAATAGGGTCAATTATTGGCTTCCCTAATTGTTTTAGAGAAAAAATCTATTGAGGTTTATTGAAGAGTATGCAAATCTACGTCCATGGTAAAAACTTTATATTTTTCGGTTAACCCGTTTGCTAGTTAGATGTTATTATATTTTTAAAAATTGTTACATTATTATCGCTTCATATTTATGAACAACAATAAAAAATACCAGTTAGGGTGACATTACGTTGTCATTTCGAAATTTAGTGCTTTATTATTATCAAAAAATCGTAGAGTGTGAGTGTAGATTAAAGTTATATTTATACAAACGAATTAAGTTAAGTTAAACTAAACTAGAGTAACACATTTCAAGAACTTATGACATTTATAATATTTACATGCCTCAATAAATTATTCGTACTATTACAATAATTAATATGTTGGAAATAAACCTAAGATTTAAGAAAATTTTCAACTATTCCTCCATTGACTGTTAGACAATAACCCAGACGTATATAAAATTGTCTTCTTACATTGGCTAACCGGTAAATTGAAATTTTATTGCATTCTGCAGAAATAGCATTTTTAACTCATCTAGATTAGAGTAATTTTTATACGTGAAAAAATGAAAAGTTGGGGATGCATGAAAGCTTATTACGTTTCGAATGGGAATTAAAAATTATTTCTAGATTTGGATATCTATATTTCAACTAATTAAGATAGATATATCAAATAGTGTGGTACTTTTTAAAAGATCCATTTATTGGTTACTGGGTTTTCCATTTAAAAATCATACTTTTTGTTGTAAATTCTGGGTGGTTTATTTTAAGAGAAAAAATATAAACTGATTACTGAAACAAACTCTCTAGTAGCACAGCTTAAACAATCTTTCCTGCAGGAAGCTGCAAACCATACTTTTTGTGTCAAACTAGTTTTACGGAAACCATAAAATCTTATATTATGGATATGGATTTATCAAAGTTTTCACTTAGATTGTTACTTTTTCATTTTAAGAAATGGGCGTATATATACAAAATGTATAATAATTGTTTACAAATCAGTCGCTTGGAGCATTAAAGCAAATAAAAATATCAAATGAATGATGTCTGGTCTCATACACATAAAGGTAAACTTTGAAAGTTTTACTAATAAACCATTGTTTAAAGCACTTAAAAACAATTTATCTTATAATTTAACTAGTTTAAAGTCAAAACACTGCCGAAAAGCAAAGTAAAACCATAAAATAATAAAAACCACATAAGAACTTGTTTGTTTATGTTTGGTGATCATCTGTTAAATGACATTGCGGATGCAACGAGGTTGCCAACAGAAGTAAGTGACTGTTCCCAATATCGCGATATAAAAGTCACTAGAAGCTGGTGTTCGCATAAACTGCCATTTTTAGAAACTAGTAAGTATTATAGTTCTTTTAGAGGTATGTGCTTAAATATAATGTTTTTTTTTTAATATTAAGTAAAAATTTTTTTTTCTTTAAACATTTTTACTCTACCTGATATATTTCCTATATGTATATAAATAAATACGTGTTATTAATGTTTTCTTTTTTTTTTCAGGTAAGTTATTGTTATACATCACCACTAAAGGACATTTTGTAACCGTGAGTAATATAAGTCTTATATTAATAAATAGGAAATTTATAAATATGTAAGTTAAAGATGTGTATTAATCGTGAATTCTTTTTGTTTAAAAAAAATAGATAAGAAAAAAGCAACGAATTTACTAATTTTTAGTAGATTTTTTTCTTCGATATTCATTTATACTAATATTATGAATAAAGATGTTAAGTTTGTAGCTTTAATTGTTTGTTTGGGCTAATTTTCGGAAATACTGAACCGATCATAAACATTCTTACACAATCAAAAAGCTACACTATGCAGGAGTGCTATAGGCTATATTTTATTATGATTGAACAAAAAGTTTAGAAAAAAATATAATTAACGGCCAACGAAGTGGGTACGGGTCTGCTAGTTATATCAATAAAATGTTGTAAACAATAATAGTTTACTTTAAAAAGAAACAAAATTTCCTGTTAAAAATAATTAACACCTTCTATTTCCTTTACGCTCGCATCCAATCTCAATTTATAAATCATACTGTTTTACTGTTTTTGTCATCGGCCTCAATTGGAAACGGTTTATATAAATTCGAGGCTTGATTATTTTTTCCCTATCGCCCCAGCTCGTTTTTAAAACAAACAATTGTATAAAGCTGTCATTATCTGTAATTTAACTAATTTTGGTTTATAATTGTGCCTTAATAATAATAAATAAATCAGAGCTACGTACAGGATTATCCAATAAGGTGTTAATACGGACATATTTATGATTTTTCTTATGTTAAAAAGAAAAAGATGTAAAACAGCCATCTCTGTGTTTCGTCTCTTAAGGTACGTACTCACCAAAGCAAAATGTTGCTTTGTGTTCCAAAATTGCGAAACAAAAATGTCAACAGGTTTCAACTTTTTGTCTTCACTAAAGCAACTGAAATCAGGAACAATTTTGGTTTTGATTATCGTTTTCTACGTTTACACATTTTTGTTGAAGTCTGCAATGCGAAACTTTGAGAATTGAATGTCTTCACCGCAGCAACAACTAAATTTGTTCCTATTTGTTTCGTTTTTTTCCTATGATCTTACCGAGTAAAATGGAAACACGAAACACACCGAGACATTTTTATTTTGTTGTTACAACAATGACCAACCTAGAGAATCATTATGGATTTTTTTTGAAAACGTGTAACATAAACAAAAAGTTCCTAATTGTTTTTTTGGTGGATACGCACTTTTAGAATCTAAAACAAAGAATAAAATACGTACAGGTAAAGATTATATAACGAACGCCTGCTTGTAAACATCTTCCGGATAGGATAACGCATCGGTCTACCTTTGTTGTCACTTTAGACCGTTATCTTCTGTGTCACTTGGTATAAAAAAATATTTATTTTAGTCCAAAGTACTCGGAAATAATTGTGGAAGAGAGTACTACAATTGCAAAAAATTCAACAATTATTTGTAGCGAAATAGAGGTCTGCTGCGCATTGTAGCAAATGAAAATTGAGATATTTAGGAAACCTTTTGCAAGCAATTGTAAATTCTAGAATATATTAGTATATCGGTTATTACAATTCAATGCTTTCTTTACCACTGCTTGTTTGTATTATACATCACAACTTGAACTAAACACTTCACTGAACTAAAGTTAAGACTATTATTTTGAGTTCTACAAAAATAAAACTCCTTACTGCTTGTTATTTCCTTGCACTAGAATTTTGGCGAATACTGTTCGATCTGGCGATGTAGATTTTCACACTAGCCTAAAGTGACCACATTTTCAATCAGAGAAATCGAGACAAGTTAAATAAGATAGAATTTTTTGGTTTTGTGTCATAAAGAGCAAAAAAAAGGTTCCCACTTTTCAAAAATTGCTTCAATAGAAAATTATCTTTTATCCCCAAAATTGTTTTTAAAGACAAAAATAGGGCCTCACCTCCACCAACAACCCTCCTTACAGATGATCCCACCACAAGTCGGGACTTTTTTGAAAAATCAGGACTGTTTCTAAAATCGGCGGGACGCGGAACATTCCTTCAAAAAGCGGGACTGTCCCGCCAAAATCGGGACGTGTGGTCACTTTACACTAGCAAACCGCAGACCGGTTTCGGGCTATTTTGTAGTTGCAATGAGGAATAAGCGGTAGCACATTGTCCGTTAAAGCGATATTTTTCTCAAAGATGCAAACTTTGCTAATAATTATCAATGCCTACAATATGTTAGTAATCATTGCTACAATATACAGTGCGTTCCAGTTAAGACGAGTCACCCCACATAATTTGGTTATTTTTACACTTACAAAATAATCCTGATATACGTCAATTTTTATTTTTAGGGGGACACATTTTTGTGTTAAAATTTGACTATTCAATGTAATCCCCTCCGCCCATTTAAACTTTTTGACGTTTGTGTTGGTGGGGGAGGGGATATCAATGAATAAGCAAATTTTGACACAATAATGTGTCCCCCTTAAAAAAATTACGTATTTAAGGATTTTTTATAAGTGTAAAAATAACCAAATTATGAGGGTGGCTCGTTTTAATCGGAATGCACTGTATATATTTGACAGTATTGTCCATATTGAGTTTACAGCAACAAACTTTCAGTATCCTTTATAGTCTCTAGGCCAGTAATGCAATTGACCTCATAATAATACCACTTTTAAAACCTTTTTAGGGGGCTCCTTTTGACGAGTCTACCACGAAAATTCATATCGCCATATAAGGAAACGGCGCTTTAACCCAGTCTGTCAATGTCAAATGTTTCGGGTGTCAGACTGGGCAAACGCATCACTTTTTTGTCGGACAAGTTTACCACAATGGTTTACATGCAATTTTTAAACATTTTGTCAAAAATCATAACTGTTCCAGTCATGAAACCATAATAAACTAAAACTATTAAAAAAAAAGCTATAAAGAAGACAAAAGAATAAAAGTATATCACGAATAGAATATATTGCCGACGATAATAAATTCTATTTACTTCTTCGTCTTCATTTGTACATGACAAAGTGAGTCTTATCCCGTTGCGTCGGTTTTTCTGGCTCGGGGGCAGGCGACCGAGGATTTATGTAATATTTCCATGGGCCGGGTGCACGTGAGCCGCATAATGCCGGGGGCCAATTTAAAATACCGCAAATAGTAACGAGACGCTGACGGAATTTAATTTCGGTTCTTTGTTTGACTTTGCGTCATGTGGAACTTTTTCTAAACTGAAATTCGAAAACGCAAACGGAGCTATCGGGGTAAAATTCCAGCTTGAGCATTAACATTTTAAGGGTTTCAAATTAGCTAGCAACAAAAGTTTAATTTTCTGTTTATCCTTTAAATTAAATAGTAAATATGTAACAAGTGCATAAAGTGATACTTTTTTTTACGAATGGAAATCCCATGATTAAAAAAGACGCTCTATGCATGTGTTACATACTATATTTTTTCTAAGACCGTATAAATATATATACATATTTTATTTATCTAAACTTATTAATTTTAATTTTTGCAGCACAGCCATATCAAAGTGTGAAAAAAGCTTTAAAGTGTGGAAAAAATAACTTTTTTAACACTTAACTTCATGTTAACGATTAAAAAAACATCTTTTTTTTAACGGTCGTGGAAAAAGGTCTATTAAGATACTGTGTATATTTTTCATCTCCAAAAAATCGACAATTTTTTTTAAATATTTAAAATATTATTCAAGGTGACAAAAAGAGTGTAAAGGTTTGAGCCCTTAATAATTTTAAGAAGTCTATCTTCGCCACTCACAGTTTTTTGACAACAATCTTTTTATTTTTATTCAAAACTCGCAAATTGTTGATCTAAAGAATTTTTCAAAACACAAGAAAATGAATTTCTCTACATAAAAGCTCTTCTCATAAATTGTCGTCAAATAAGCCGTTTTTATGTAATGGGTCCTTAAACATTGAACCATTTTTTCAGTTTTGTTTCTTGAGTTTGGGTTTTTGTTACTTCTACAAATATCAACATCTAAATTAAAAACAAATACATATTTTCAAAGGAAATTTGATGTGCTACAAAAAAGTCTCTTAATTTTTAAATTCTCTTCTTCAAAAGTTATTTGATGTTGATGTAAATCCAAAAGTAATTTTGGTTTGACAGCATAAGCTGTCATAAGTAAAAGAATACACTCTATGCATAAGTTGCATACTATATTTTTTCTACGACAATATAAACCTTATAATTTAGATTTTAAAATTATCAGAATTTATTAATAATAATTATATTCAATAATTTCTTTTAAATTTATCTGCAAACTGTCAAATTGCATATTTAGAGATACAAGCGGTAAACGAAGTAATGACGGAATTTATGGGAACATAATCTCTAATACATAATTTATTGGATCTATAAAAGAAATATACTTTTGCTACAGATCAAGGCATATATTGTTGATTATGGTGCAGGTTATTTCTTTGTAAAATGTGGGCTATAATAAAATAAAATTTAAAGCGGCAAAGTTTGTTTTTAGAAGCAATGATACAAAATAACCTACACTTTAATTTAAACGCTTTTTTTAATAAACCTTTGCTTGAAGTCAATGCCCCACCCTTCCAAAGGCAAATTCTGAATGGCGCACGACCCTAATCCGCTTTTTAATGAAATTAAAAACGGGGCCTGTCCTTTTCACGACATATCACAAGATTTTCATCGGGATTAGATCGAGCGACGTTTGACAAACTGTCACATGCACGTTGCGCCACTCGTTTTATTAAAGCTACGTTCCAAAATTTAATATTGGTATGCATTAAGTTTTGTGTTGAATAAAAACGTACGATTAAAAAAACCTTAGTTTATTTTTTTAAATTCCTATTAGCGACTATAGTTAAAAAAGTTTAGGTAAATAACTGCAGTTTTAGATATCCAATTAGGTAAACAACTTTATTCTTTCTAGCTGTATGATGTACCGGATGTCAAGTTATTATTTACACACTATTTTTAATCGTATAAAATAAACAATTTTTTTACTTTAATTCTGTTATTTTTGCATTAGTAATCGGATTTATATTTTCTCTTAAAATATACAGGGTACAACAAAAGTATGATTTTTTAAATGGAAAACCCAGTAACCAATAAATGGATCTTTTAAAAAGTACCACACTATTTGATATATCTATCTTAATTAGTTACTGAAATATAGATATCCAAATCTAGAAATAATTTTTAATTCCCATTCGAAACGTAATAAACTTTCATGCATCCCCAACTTTTTCATTTTTTCACGTAGAAAAGAAATAAAAATAGCCATTTGTCAAGTTTATACTATAGTATCCTTTATCAGAAAACTTTTATCTCTTAATATATACAGGGTACGACAAAAATCATGATTAAATTAACACCCTGTATTTGAATCACCAATATAAAAATAATTTAGATTATAAAAAGACTTTACTATGTTTGTTCTAAATGATTTTAAAAATATGGCTCGAAAAAATGTTAAAAAGATCTTTTTATTCGTTATATAATATACGGGGTGTTCCATTCAAAAATCACACCTCTTTTTCTACCCTGTATATCTTATGATATAATAAAAATCTGTTTACAGATTTAGAAACTACATACTCAATCCATTAAAATAATATATTTTTTTACAAAAAAAGTTAAAAGTTAGGAGGAGTGTAAATAAAGAACCTGGCACACCAGAAAACCTTTTTTTTAAATCAAGATTTCCAGATCCGTAGTTTTGAAATGTAACTAAACTAAAGTTAGTTTGATAAATACATATAAAATTATTTATATTGTGTTATTACAAAATACAAATCATTAATATGCTTTATAATTTGCTAATGGATATAATATACGCTAGAATAACTTGCAATAATTTGATTGTTAAAATAATTCAAATCTGTATAATTACCATAATTATAATTGCGGCAGAGTTACTATTAAATAAACCTTTTTATATATGCATTTTATAGATTAATTTCATTTTATATTTAAATATTTTGTAAAGGGTATTTCTAAAAATTGTTTTAATACTTTTTACATTAACCTTGCCATTTCTGATATATTATTAACTGGCAAATAAATATGGTACATTTTTGTAAGAATATATCCATTTTCAGTTTTTGTGTCGTCTTTTCAAAATATTTTTATAGAAGGGGATCCCACGATGCTAAATGAGAATTTACTCGAGCTTAATAGAGACCTCATCTGTTTTTTAACAAATTAGTAAAAATGGCGGAACACATCATGTTTGAGCGCCATTTTCTCAAAAAACTAATTAGGACAAGTATAACATATATTTTTTTTAATTTTATAATTTTTGAAAAAATATATGGGGTGTTCCATCTAAAATAGCAAAGTTAAGAGCACTTCCGGTTAAACCGGATTTGCCACATAAAATCTGAAACATCAGAAATCTTCAGGCAGTATTATTTTATGTTTTTTACTTTTGTTTTACTGCATATTGTCCTTTCATTCTGTTCGATGCATTATTGTACTTAGCTTGTTGTGATAGTCGCTTCCTATCCGAATCTCGTACTATAATGGCTTCATTGCTGACATGCCCGATTATTGCTGCTTATTATTTCCGAATTGACGTTAGATGCGTAATTAAAGCCATTTTTTGTTGTTAATACGGTTTAAATCATTTTAAAAATATTACATTTTCTGCTAAACGGTGACGTCATATACGTGACGTATTTAACCGTGTTTGAATACATCGCGGACAATGGTTTGAAAAGAATAATGTTATCTTTGTCGAGCAGGCGTATGCATTGAACTCAATAAATACTTTGTTTCGGCCATTTTTGTAAACTTTTCACATGTAATATGTAATATGTAAATGGCAAGTGATTTTTTTATATTTGGTGTAAACTAAAGTACATATTAACCCTAAAAAATTAATCATACCCTAAAAGCTTATTGCGCTGTGACGCAACGGTTTAAAAACCTATATTTTCTTGATTTTCATGTTTATATCGTCATTTTCGAATACGGTTTAAACCACCCCGACGAATACAGTTAACAAAAAAATTTGACTTAAATCAAATTCAGGGTCAACTACACTAAAGTCGTTGGCATTAAATAAGAGAAACCATAAAAATTTTCAAGTCTTCGTTGACAAAAATTTATTACCCCACTTGTCGGCGCCTTTTTGCGCTGATAGTAGGACAAAGCAGAGCGGTATAATAAAAAGCGTTTGTTTTTATAAAAATGAGTGGTGATTATTGTATTTATGGCTTTATGGTTTTTCTTATCTAATTTCAACGACTATACAACCCGACTTGTGGTTCTAATTCGGGAACACATCCCTAGAATATTCATAGCCCGATCAATTTTAAACGACCAAATCGCCCGGTTCCTCTCTGTAAGCCTTATTAATCTGTTTAGACGGTGGTGCAAGTTTATTGTGAACATAAAACCCCCGATGTGCAGCGGCCTTCGCCCGTCTTTATCTCTTTCTGTACTACTTTATCTCCCTTTAGCGCTATTAATAATCCTTATTTTCTATCTCGCTCCCTCGCGAACTATCTTTGGCTCTTTGGAGGTTTGTTATCGCTGAAAGTTGTTTTAAGTAGCTTATATTCTTTGTCGGGATTCCTCGTTTGAAGATTTTGTCTGTCCGGGTCGCATTATTTCCTTTGGTTTGCTTGATAAAACTTAATTTAATTTAATAAATAGGCAATTAAGATTTTCTCTCGCTTGAAAATATTAGAGGGCATAAAATTTAAAATCTTTATTTTGAAAGCTAAACTTATTGGTTAAGACAGAAAACACTTTCTAAGAGCTTATAATCTTTATAGGTATTTTAAACATTAAGTTTGTAAACTGTTTAAATCCTGTTAAAAGATACGATACTTAGAATCTCAAGAGTTTAAGATACTTTTGGTATATATTTATAGAATAAAGAATAAATTTTAGGTTCTAAATCAACAACAATAATAATTAAAATGCAACAAGCGCAGATATTTAAAAAAATATAGCTCGATTAAACTTTTCCAGAAACAGTATTCGGTGTGTCCTTAAACTTAAGGCATTTATTTTAGCAGCTCATTGAACTAGTAAAGATAAGTAAATGTACTGAAATTGTTTAAATGAAAGTTTCCAAATGGAAATTAAGGATTATTAAAAAAAATTACGACTTAGGCTGCATTTTATTGCCACTTCTCGTATGTCATTAAAGTTGATAATACGGTAATGGAAAAAAATAAAGGATACAAAAAACTCTAACCATTTTGACGTTTGTGATTTTTTTTCTTTTTGACATCCCACGAAGGCCTATGCCTAAAACCAGAGTACTATGGGTGTCGAGTTCTTAGATGTTTAACCCATCGTTCCGCCTGTTTCGTCAACGTTGTCCAAGCACTAAAACATGCATTTATGCATTTCACAGCGCCTTTTAGACAACGCGATAGTGCCACCACGAACGTTATTTTTAATAACTAATACCTAAATATGTCTCCCCGCTGGGAATCGAACCGGCGACTTCTGGCTTCTGTATTTCGCTTAAAAATGGTGGTCATGAAATAAAAAAAAGCATTTTAAAATTTCTAGTTTTGGTGTCTTTTGATGAAAATATTTTTTTAGCATATGTATAGCACAATCCTTCTTTCCTTTTTTTTTTGGTTTAAGAACTTAAAAACATTTATTTAGATTTAATTTGTTTTTTTTTAAGTTTGATACGTCCTCTTTTCGCTGAGATATTCAACTTTAAATGAAAAGGAATCTTTTTGTCTTCAACCATCAATATCTAAGCAACCGCCGATCGCACAAAAAGTTAAGAAGCATTTAAAAAAAATCCTCCCTTTATTCTTTCTATAAAATTCTATCTCATAAAACAAAAATACGGCTCAATTAATTAACTGATTTTTAGACATATTGAATTGTTAAAAGTATACTTAACATTCCGGTTTTTTCATATTTTTAATTTAGCCTTTTGTTTATTTTTCAAATTATAGTAAAAATCAAAGTTTTTTCAAAAAAAAAACATAGCCGATTTTTGTGGACAGTTTATTCAGGATTTTAAAACCCTCCGTAATTTTCATGTGCGATTAGCGGTTGCTGAGATATTGATGGTTCAAGACAAAAGATTCTTTTTCATTTAAAATCCAATATCTCAGCGAGAAGTAATTGTATCAATCTTTTAAAAAAAGTAAATTAAAGCTAAATGAACAAGTTATTTGATCCATATAGTAGTCAAGTTTGATTTTTTTCAAACTTTTAGACAAAAAAAACAAAAAATTTGGACAAAAAAAATCTTTTTGGTATTTATTAGGATTGCGCGGTACACGTTGCTTATAAAATGTTTTCATTGTAAGAATCTATAACTGAAAACTTTAAGCTTTTAAACAATTTTTTTAATTTCTGTACGGCCATTTTTGGGAGAAATACAGCTAGGTACTTAAAAAACTCAAAAATTTGGATTTTGTTTTGTATCCATTCATTTTTCTTCCACTAGTGTATGTCCACCGTTTTATTGTTTTTATAAAATAGTGCCATTTAAACTTAGCTCAAACAATTAAAATTAAAATAAAATTAAAAAAAATGTAACAGGATTTTAAATAATTCTCCTCTTTTTTTATGAATAATCAGTTTTGTACATTTGGAACAACCAATAAAGCTCCTAGTGTCTTTAAGAAAATACAAATAAAACAATTTACATATCTGCCTAAAGTTTGCAAATTAAATATTCTTCATCTCCATAATCCCGCACATTTTCCGTTTCATAAAACTTTAAACACAGTAATAACTAAGATAAATCTAATCGTGTTTCTTATTGGGCTAAAATAGGACTACAGCCAGTTCAGCTCTAAAGGTGTTGTTCTGTTGTATTATGCAGCTTGTCTCCCCGTGGCGCAGTGGACAGAGCTTTGATCTTCGAAGCCAGAGGTCGCCGGTTCGATTCCCAGCGGGGGAGACATAGTTAGGTGGTGGCACTACCTGCTAGTGTATAACATACAGAAAGTCACTTTGAACGTAACTACCTAATTTTTTGTGACGTTGTCCTTCTTTAAACCTAAATAGTTGCATGTAATGCGCATTTTCATAAATTAATTATTATAATTTTTATTATAAAATCGCTGTATTAATACTTTAAACTTATTTACAACTAGTAAATTTTTATACGATTTGCAAAATGAATAGCATTTGCTATGAATAGCATAGACAACATAAATGCGAACATTAGTAAATACTAATAGTCCCTGGGGCAGTAATGAAATTGACTTCATGATAATAACACTTTTAAATCCTTTTTGGGGTGGTTTCTTTTGACGAGTCTACCACGAATATTCATAATGCCATATATGAAAGCGGCGCTTTACCCAGCCTGTCAATGTCAAGTATTTTGGGTGTCGGACTGGGCAAGCGCGTCACTTTTTTTGTCGAACAAGTTTACCACAATATTTTACATGCAGTGTACTAAAAGGAAGCACTTTATTTTTATGTTAACAATAAAAAAAAACAACTTTTTTAAATTGTGGTAAAAAATAGTAATTTATGTAAATTTGTAAAGTAATGGAGAAATCCATTAACTCGCAAATTCTTAGGTATTTAGAAAAACATAAAATGTTACATGAGAGGTAATACGGATTTCGTCACAAGAGATCCACAGCAGATCTTCTTTCCTTCGTTTCACACAACTGGAACAAGGGTGAGTTCCAGATCGTTGCTCTTGATATATCTAAAGCTTTCGACCAAGTCTGGCATGACGCACTTCTTAATAAACTTCCCTCTTACGGTCTTCCAACTAAACTCTGCTCTTGGCTCTCCAGTTATCTTTCTAATCGATATATATCATGGTTTATGGCCACCTCTCTTTAAGCTTTCACGAAATTAATGCTGGAGTGCCACAGGGTTCAGTACTAGCACCAACTTTGTTTCTTCTTCACATCAACGACCTTCTTTCTTCCACAACCAATCCCATTCATAGTTATGCTGACGATAGTACCCTTCACTCCACTTTTCAGGTTCCCAAACCAATCTCTCAACCCGACTTAAAAGCAAACGCAGGGCGATGCAGATATCTCTTTCACAGGATCTCAATTTAATATTGAATTGGGGCGCCAAAAATCTCGTTTAATTTAATGCATCCAAAACACAATCGTGTTCCTTGTCGCGAAAAAATCATCAAACACTCATCCTTTGCTTATGAGTGGCCAGGTTTTGCAGAGCGGGGACACATTTAACCTTGTGGGCGTCACATTTGAGAATAACCTTAACTGACATAAACACATTGTATCTATAGCCACGGCGGCTTCAAAACTGCTTGGATTTTTTTCCAAGCCAAAAGTATTTTTCTCCTTCCAATTTATACACTTTGTATGTGTCCCAACTTCGACCCTCTCTGGAATATTATTCTCATGTCTGAGGAATGGCATCCCCTACAACCCTCAGCATTCTTGATGCCATTCAAAGAAGGGCTGTTCGTCTTATTAATGATCCTTTACTTACTCAAAGACTTCCTTCTCTTGCCCATCGTCGAGCTATGGGAGATCTATCTCTCTTCTATAGATACTTTTACGGCTTTTGCTCCGACGAGTTATCCAGTATAGTCCCTCCTCTTGCAGCTCCCAACAGAGAAACTCGTGGTGCCGCACTTATGCATCCCTATACAGTGCAATTGGACAGGCCCTTAACTTCCCATTTCGTTCATTCTTTTGTCCCTAGAGTTTCTAGACTGTGGAACCTTCTGCCAGCGGAGGTCTTTCCTTCCCCTCCAAATCTTCAAGTTTTTAACTTCCTCTTACCCTGCTTAAGACACCCACGGTACGTTAGTATCTAGGCTTTCAGCCTTCGTGGATTGTCCAAAGATAAAAAAAAGTGCATAAGTTATACTTTTTTTACGAATGAGAAGTTTGACAGCACGAGCCGTTAGGCGAGTGCGGCAATCCCATGATTAAAAAAGACACTTTATGCATGTGTTACATACTATATTTTTCTAATACCGTATAAAAATTTCCCAAATTACCAGTTTATACATGTTTTATTTATTAAAAATTATTAATTTTAATTTTTTAGCACATCCGTTATATTGCAACGAAAAATCATACCCTCCTTATTTTTTAAAATACAATTATCCTCTACCTAACTGTGCCGTGATTTAACTATTTGCACTTACTATTTGTAGAAATAATACTAAAACAGTATGAATTCCTTTTCAGTTTCTTGGTTATCCAAATTCATTATTTCTATTATTTTAAATAATTTTTATTAAATTTATTCGCAAACTGTCAAATTTTAAAACTAGTGACACATGAACTAAAAGAAATAATGACGAAATCAAAGGTAACTTGACCGTTTGGTTCAGTTGATGTCGCGTTTACTGTTACATTGCATAAATTGCTATTTAAGTTTATTGTAGTAGGCATGGAAATAAAACACTAATTCAAAGTGTGAAAAAAGTTTCGAACTGTTTAAAAAAGTATCTTTTTTGAACACTTTATGTAGTGTACTAGAATGGAGTACTTTATCTTTATGTTAACGATTGAAAAAACTGCATTTTTTTTAACGGTCGTGGAAAATCAATTTTTTGGTTGAGTTGTAAGAAGCTTACACTATTTTTAGAAAAATTTTATGTAAGACTGATCGAACTGGCCATACTCCGCAACAATTAAAGACAAATCTAATCCTTTGCCGCATTGAACAAAAATAAATTGAATCGCGTGCTTGAAGTGGATTTCCTTCAAAAGATACCGCTTTGCCGCGTCATATTCATATTTTCCATTCGAACGACTCGGAAAATTATGCAGAACTTCTTCAAATAAATATACGGGTACCAGACTAGACTAGACCCTTTCTTGTTACACTAAAATAATTTGGAAATTCTATTTTCTACGGATAATTTAAATTGAGGGCCTTAAAGTCTTCAGAGTGAACGCAGGGGCGCAGAATGAACTACTAAATTACACTGTAAGACTGCCAGACGTTAAATATGAAACGGCTTAAATGAGCACGTAATTGTTCTTGAAATTTTATCTAACGAAAATTATTTTTGGTGATAAAAGTCACTTTTTGGTGGATAAGTGTCTTGGGCCAGGTTGAGTTCATTATTACGCATCCGTTTATTAAATAAGGCAGGGGAGTTAAAATTTCTTAAACAGGCCACTAAAAATCGACTATTCGATTTTACCAACCTATTTTGGTAGCGTCATTGGTTAAAAAAGTAATACCTAGGAACGATTTTTGAAAATTCTAATTCTTCAACAATTTATGAGTAATTAAACAAATTAGGTACTTTTTTTGTAAATTACAATATTTTGGCAAATAATTACTGTATTTCGATTAAAATAGTAAAGGAACAAAAAAAATACGCAAAAGAATAATTGCGTATAAATAATAAATTTAAAATGAGCCAGAGATCGGTTTTATTTAGCCGATTCATCGATTAAATGTACTAAACAGCGGCCACAGCGGACGCGCTACTCCGAGCACTGTGTTATACGCCGAGTTGCCGCACATACTTCTAACTTCTTTCAGGCTAAATAAAACCGGTGTCCAGCGCCTTAAATCGCTTTTTTTTCTGGAAAAGAGTATTTACATTTTCTTGTGCCATAAGTTAGTTAATAGATTAACGAATAGTTTAATATAAAAAAATCTTTTACAGTACCAAGAAGTAGGGTAAATTTGCATTTGTTTATTATTAAAATTATTATTTATTGGCAATTTTTTAAGTTAATTTTTTTCTGTGCCTCGACTATTTTTTTTATCTTTTAGACATCCCACGAAGGCATATGCCTAAGTACCAGAGTACCGTGGGTGTCGGGTTATTAGATGTTTAACCCATCGTTCCCCCTCTTCCGTAAACGTTGTCCAAGCACTAAAACATGCAGTTATGCATTTCACAGCACCTTTTAGACAACACGGTAGTGCCACTACGGTCGTTATTTTTAAATAAATACTCCCCCGTTGGGAACCGAACCGGCGACCTTTCGCTTTGAAGATCAAAGCTCTGTCCACTGCTCCACGGGGAGACAAAAAACAATTTCTAAGTACATAAACCAATTATCAACAAAATTCAATGTTTTCAGTTGCAAAAAAAAGTTTTAGGTTAATTTAAATATTATATTCCTTGTTTTGTTGCCACCCTAATAAACATACATTTAATCTTTGGAGAAATAAATTGCCTACAAAAAACGTCTTATTAAAAATTTTCGCCAGACAAACCGTTTTCAAATAATTCAGCTTTAAATTTAGATATTTTAAGCAATAAAATTGATAAAATTATGATTTTTCATGATTTAACATATTAATTTGTTCCCTTGAGTGATAATTGCTTGGTTCAAAAATAAAGAAAACAGTAAGTTATTTTTTTATTTAACTTTAATTGTGAATAACTTTTAAATTAACGATTTTATTTAAAAACACTGAGAGCCCTTTTTGTAGAGCATTAAATTCCCTTGAAGAGTCTATGATATTTTTTTTCAATATATATTTTTTTGTTAGTTCTGGTTAGTAAATTTTAAAATATAAAAGTTTATTAAGTATATTTTCTTTTCGTCACCCCAAACAATATTTTCGATATATTTTTTAAATAAAACAAAAGTGAAATTCTTTGGCCCAGTCTAGTCTTTATGGTACGCCTTTGCCGTAATCCATCCAACATCACAGCAGAACACACAGTAATTCGCGCGCCCTCTCTTCGCGAGGGTTGACGATAATATGATTAGGTACCTGACGTTGATTTATATGGTAAATAATGGCGAATAACAGCCCTGCGCCCGGGGAAATTCCGACGGTGTAACACGTGAATTTAACCCCTCCCGCCCTGACCCCTTGTACGAAAATTAGCGTCGAGGCAGGGAGGGGAGAGAAGAGCAAAAACGTACAGAGCCTGAGAGTGATGAGGAGTGTCTTAATGAGTTTAGTATCCCCTTATTTACCGCAATTCCCGAAAATTTGGAGAATTGACGAAAGGGAGGGTTAAATTGTTACTAAGTTGGCAGGTGGTAAACTAAGAAACACTTGTCACTAACCGAGAAATAATTGGTTTATTTCGTTTGCTGCAGCCATTTATTATTGTGCCTTGCTTATAGTATTGACGAGAAAACTAATCAAATTATATGTGTTCAGAACTATTAAGATAAACTGCAATTTTACGTAGCCGTGTAAAAAGCGAAGAAATGAATGTTTACTTTAAAAAAGGTTGATGTCGACATTTCGAAGCCATTTTTAATATTGTATCTGGGTGGCCATGATTGGACGCAAATTAATCTAGTCGCCCTAGGTGATGTTAGTGACTAATATAAAAGATAGGAATAAAACAATTAGGCAAATTGACATTTTTAAGTCTAACTTTTATTATTAAATGATAACCCTTTTTAGACAAGCGCCTTTTTAGAAAAGGATTTTTGATGATTTTAACGATACCAACTTATTTGCGATATGATAAAAAAAAGGATCATAGCTATTTGGATGCAATACTGTAAATGGCTCTCAAAAAATCAAGTAGGCCTAAAAACTTTAAAAAATGTCAAATTACTATTTAGAATTGTCTCAGAAATCCAAAGATATCCATAAAATATACAGGGATTTTAATTTAAAAATTTAAAACTGTAGTCATTTTCGGTTCGAAGTTGGTAGGTTTTAAAAATTTTGTAATCATAGCAAACTAAATAAACACCTGGAATCCATGGGCCTGGCAAGAGAAAACCAATGATAGGTTCTGCCAGGAGGAGAAAGAAACCACAGAACAAGTATGGTGCTACTGTGAAGCCCTTTGCCGTCTTCGGTTTGCAAGGCTTGGTGAAAAAAACCTAAAGACGGCAAGATTTACCAAGGAGTTTTAAGCTTGTGGAGTCTGATTAAACAGACCGGCTTTGAAGCGTGCTCTAACCTATGGACGGAAGACACACAATAAACCTGAGCAGGTTGCAGTGTTAGAGGATATGCGATCCACCTCAATCTAATCTAATTTAATCTAATCTAAAGTAATTTTTAATCCGCCATTTTGTATTGGCGGCCATGTCGGTTTTACAATCATCAATAATCTATTATATTGTAGTGTCATCAAGAGTGTTTGTACCAAATTTCAGATTGATCTGTCGTTAGGAAGGGACTTAAATTCCAATTACTAAATTTGACCAAAAGAACAAACCGTTTAAAAAATAATGCTAAATGTGCGATATAAACTCTAAATAGAATATGGCACTAACAGAAAGGAAAATACCTGTTAGTTCCCCTATTGCCATTATTGTTTCGATACCAAATAATCGCAATTATCCACTATACCTACAACGGAAATACATTTACATACATAGCAAATAAATCTTTTTATAAGCCATTAGACTAGAGACACGGTTTTATCAAATTTTCCTACGCATTTCCCACAAACTGAGACAAAAAGCATTCCTAAATAAACGCATGCAACCAATCGAGTCGATTGACGCAAAAAATCTCTTTCCCGATAGCTTTTTTCCAGCCCATAAAACCGATCATCGAGACGAAATAATTTCCGGACTCGGTAGATTCTGCATGCAAGAAAATCGGCCGCGGAAAATAATAGCTACTGGGGAGCTTTTGCACAATATGTTTTGATTTTCACTCTTAAGGGCGTCGAGGACGTTTTTATTGAGTTTATTGTGATTTGGTGGTTAATTACGTTAACAATATCTTATGCCTGGTGTCAAGTTATTACTTTATAGGGTTTATTCTAGTTTGGAAACTCCTTGTTTCTGCCGGCGGTGGTAAACGGGGCGCAAGCCCTTCACTAAAGTTTTTATTGAACAGGTAAATGGGGCGCAGGGATCTTGGGGTCAATAAAATCGTAAAGGTAAACGGGGCGCAAATGTTTTCTTTAAAGTAAAGGTATCGAAATAAAATGTTGGTCTATTTTTAAACATTTTATTAATTACGAAACATTTATTGCATCAAAAAATATTTACATATTATACACTTGACAAATACGAAGTACATTTTACAAAATGTAGTCTTCTTATTCACTGATTAAGTGGTATACAAATTATTAGTGTCAATTATAGGAATTCTTACCTGCCCTGACCCACACCCCCTTTCGGGAAGGGCTGGCGCCCCATTTACCTATGATATAAACGTAACCTTACAACCGTGCAGGTAAAAGATATATTTTCGCGCCCCGTTTACCTCTCGTCCGTTTCTGCACCTGATAAAATTTTACCTGACCTGACCTTTTTTTTCTGGTTTGGTCACCTCGACAAAAATGCATAAAAATGTTTTATTGTTTGGTACGATAAAGGTGAATAAAAGAATAGTATTCTTAAGTGGATTTATAAAGTGTGTATTAGTCTTGGGTTTAATTAAGGAATTAAAAAAGATTTGACTAAGCAGAACTAACCATTTGGGTAATGCGCATTACAGCGCTCGTGTAAACGTAGAGTAAATATGTCTGCCTATATTATTAAATTATATGCACATCTTAAGGGCACCAAACAAGAATAAATAAATATGCATTTTGTACAGGGGACCTAACCCAAAAAAAAAGAGGTCAGGCTAGGTAAAATTTTATTAGTTGTCCAAACAAGAAGTTCCCAAACAAAAAAACAACCTTTATACACCCTTTGGATATTGTTTATTAGGATACTGTTGTTGTTTCCGTCAGGTTATATTATTATCCCACCAAAAACATAAGTGTGAAAGAAGTAAGCCAAGCCTAATACTAAAATTATGCTTGGCTGTGGGATCTCGCCGCAACAAGAATGGAGATCTAAATCAAATATGTATGAGATCTTAAAGTGGGTTAGATTTGACTTGGCCAGTTTTCTTTACATCAGTCATTTTTATATAGTTATTCAACTTATTTAAACATTTTTAAAATCAAATCCTAAAATTCGAAATTAAAAATAAATTCATAAATAAATGATATAGCCACCAAGATGCCATACTACAAATATGGCTCTCAAAAAAACAAGTAGACGTAAATTTTTTTAAGAATGTACATTCGGGCTTAAAATTATATTAGGAACCCAAAGATGATAAAATATTCAGGATGTTCCAATAAAAAATTCATACCACTTCCGGTTAAACCGGAGGAGCCTGGAAAATTTGCGAAAACTTTCCTCTTCCTATACCATTTACCTATACCAAGTCTCATTTTGATATGTCTAGTACCTACTCTAGCTTGTCTAATAGATTTATTGACACCCGGTATATACGTTACCGTTTTTATAATTTTGGTTTAATTCTCTTTCGTTAAAGGATGCTTTTTGATCAGTGCGAAAACTTCAAAATATTTTAGCAAACCTATTTAACATACATAAGGAAACCTTAGATGGGAATTGAGACATCTTTATCGTGTTTTTTATTTTGATTTCGAGTTTCGGGAAATCACTGGATAAGCTTTTCTAGTGCGTGCGTTAAATATATTGACAAGTTTTTATCAGAAATATTTTTTATTTTAACTATTTGTTTTTTAATTGTATAATATTTTTGAAAAAGTGCATTTAAAGATATTTTATATAAAATGAATGTCATAACTTTAGCTGCTATAACAATTGCCCAGAATGTCGGCGGGCATCTATTTTCTAATGACGTAAAAATACTTTTGGATTTTCCAGAAGTGTCACAAATATCAAAATTTGAAAACTTTAATAATTTAAGTGAAACACACTATTTTAAGACCTATATTTATTTTTAATTTTAATTTCTCAATCTTTTTGATGGATACTTTTGTATTTCTAAACTTAATAGTTTTTAATATAATAACAGTAAACGTTAGCTTACCTTAGAAAAATATCAAAAAATATATTGGTTCAGCTCAAACACTATAAGAACAACACCGCGACGTCATAACCCTAATGTCTATCTAGCTCCACCCACCTTTAGCGACGGAACTATTTGCATGACAACGATACCATGTTGCCAATTTATTACATGGACGTAGTAAAAATCGCTCATGGTAACGCGGTAATTTGGAAGTGTCTTGGTGAGAGTGCGTGAGTTTATTTTGTATATACTGCTGTCCAACAGAAAAACACCGTATGTTATATGGATTACTATGTGCATATACGGTGTTTTTCCGTTGGAAACCAGTATAACTGGTTAAGCAAATAGGTATTGGGTTATCGGCCAGTAAAGCAACAACAAGAGATGTATGTGATTCATCCAATCCGAAATGTTTACATGCGGGTATTTACGTTAGACTATCTGTTTTCCACATTGCCTATATGTGTTAAGTTTTTTGGCCTATCCGGTATAAGTGTTCTTATTTTTAAACATTGAACATATGTTCCAAAAATATCAGTGTTTAATGCACTAGAACTATTTTTCTTTTAAATATTGTAATATTTAACTACGCCACTTGACTTTAAAGTAGCGAATTGATATCAGACGAAGCGGTGTTGTTCTTAGAGTGTTAGATCTTTAAACTAATCAAAATTGACTTTCCCATTAACATTTTAAAACATATTATATACAGAATTAGCCAGTTAGAAATGTAAACATACAATGCGTGGAAATTAGATGGTTTAACGCGAATGCCGGCATGTAAACATTACGGATTGGATGACTAATAGTGCTTGCTTTGTTATTACATTACTGGCCGATATACCTATAGTCTTGCCAGTAATTTTGTTAGCATCCAGTGTAAAGCAGTTATCGACTAAGCTGTAGACCATGTATTCTTATTTTTTAAGAATTGGCAATTCAAATATTAAGGAGCAGCAGTGTTGCAATTCGGTCAACCAGCTGATAAAAATGGGTATCTAGATCAAAAGTGTTGAAAATATTTACCATATTTACAGAAATATACGATTTTGGGTTTGTGTATCGGCTAGAAGCAAAATCACTTTTGAAAACAAGGCATTAAATTTTAGACAAAATATAAGCATCATAGTCTAAAACCCTAAATATAACAAATAGTTAATACCAGCTTCTTTCAATTTATCTCCACGCGCTTATATGGACAACTTCGGAGTCTATACAGTGACCGTCGAAGAGTTGGAGACATATGGAAAAAAAAATTTTTTGAAATTAATAAAAACTTTTTTGGCAATCACCTCTGCTTATCGAGTAACCAAAAAATCAATAATGACATTCGGCTTAGGGGCGTCCGTTGGGGAGATAATTAATAAAAATTAAATTAAAATATTAAAAAGTGTGGTTAGTTGGCTCGATATCTTAAAAAGTTATTTAAAAGAGGTGTTTAGAATTTAATTCTAGACTGATGTGCAAAATTTGAAATAAATAGAGAAAAAAGTTCTTCAATATTTACACTTAAACTGCAGGCATAACAAATCCAACTTTGCACCTTTTGCTTCATGGCAGAATTTTGTACGAAATCCATGATGACAACCACAAATTTTAGACTAATTCTTCTGGTATTTTTTATTAGATTTATTCAATAA
Source organism: Listronotus bonariensis (assembly GCA_014170235.1). Classification (NCBI taxonomy): domain Eukaryota; kingdom Metazoa; phylum Arthropoda; class Insecta; order Coleoptera; family Curculionidae; genus Listronotus; species Listronotus bonariensis. The sequence goes on from JACEGR010001696.1 coordinate 147,431, forward strand.
ATTATTAAAATTATTTAAAAACACGATATTAACTGCCACAACAGCAAGAAAAACTTGACTATGAATTGTCATGTTCACTCATTTTTGTTCAAAATTATGCCGATGAGGGCTTTTTAACAACGATGCCAATTTAATTTTTAAAAGCCAATACGCGCCCAACTACTTTATAACTATAGTTAAATGTTACCCTATATGATTTCCCTTTTTCGTTTTAAGTTAAGCTCAAGTTAAATCAATGTTTCTAAACAAAACATCGAAAATTAGTTCAGAACTAAGATAAAGCAAGGACGGGCCATTATTTAACTTTACACGCGGCACAAGCGGCGTGATTTTCCCGATGGCCTGCGCCGATAATAATTCCAAAAACAAATATTTGAGGGCGATTAATTTGTTTTGTTTGAACGCGCGTGTGAAGTCCGGCCCTGATAAACAGCTCCCGGAAATAAAACTTTTATCATTTGCGCCGGCTTTTATCTCTGTAACATGGAAAGTTGGTTAAATTGGTCGGTTTTGCCCTGCAGCAGCGATTTTGTCGGGAATGTGTCGGCTGTATTTGTTGAGTAATTATAAAGTAACGTAAACTAATTTGTTGGGTTGTTTTTGAATAAAAACGTGTATTACTGCATAATCCACTCATTTCGAAATACATAAAGCCACATTTATATTCGTTTTTTTAAGCTGTTCAATGTAATATAAGTTTGTCACCAGCAAGTTTTGGTAATTTTCACTAATTTGGTACCGTTTTACTGAATTTTAAAATACAAATTTAGTTGGTATTTATAACAACTATTACACAGGTCCACAAAATAAAAAAGTGGTATGTGCTGGGTATTGAACAAATATTTTCTGACATATTTTTTGGTTTTTAATACTATTATAAAATTTTACAGGGTGTCCAGTAACTCAACCGACAAACTTTACGGGGCGATTCTACAACAGAAAATAAGAAGAAAACTTCATATAAACATATGTCCTAAACGTCTTAGTTTTGGAACTACGGTGTGTTAAATATTTTAAAAAACTTTTTTTAAAAATTTGTAACACCCCGTTTAAGTTACTGGACACCCTGTATGTATGTAGGTAATTTGATTGAAATTGATAAAAACTTTGATGTCTATTGGTGCCTAAACGGTGAGATTTATCGACTTGAATAAGGAGTACCTTATTTTTTAAGTTTTTGATTGTCTATAAAATGGCGCCCCCAGCTTTGCGATATCTGTCAAAATAAAAAGTTATGATGTAAATAAATTTTAAGTTTTAGGTAAAGTACCCTCTGGCGGCATTTAAAAAATACTATTGCCAAAAATTTCAGAATGTGCAAAGCTCGATTTGTGTGCCAAATATCAACTGGATTGGGTAAAAAATAAATGCAATATGGCAAAAAAAAAACAAAATAAAAATTGAACTTTGACGGCTTGTAACTCGAAAATGAATGACATTTTGAAAACAAATTATATGAAGCTCTGCCCTTATTTTGTCAAGTAGAATCACCCCCTTAAGTTTCGTGATCGATTTTTGAATCACCCTGTATATGGTTACTGAATTATGTGTTTTGGTAAGACTTCTTAGGACAACTTTCTTTAAGGTAATTAAATAAAGATATTTAGCTTATTAACTCTCCGTGCATTTGACAAATATTTTTATTATTAAATATTTTTAACAGGTCCCTCGTATAACGGCAAAATTTATCACAGATTACATATAATTTTAATTCTGTCACTTTGATAAACCTGACTGGGTATGAACAGAAGTTATTCAGAAGGGGGCATTTTCATTATTTTTCATTTTCTCGCCACGGAGGGTGAGTCTTGATTACTCATTGTGCCATTTTGTGCGAATCTTGTAGGTTTGGTCTTTATTGCACTTTTGGGATAAATTGTAAGGCGGGTTTATTATTGAGGAGTTTTCGCTACAGTGTGTTGTTCGTATAGAGGTTAAAGGAAAACGTGTCTATAAAATGACCTTAGAAATATTATTGTTTAATTTGTGTAAATGTAAATGATTTTAGTTAGGAATTCCTGGACCATTTTTTCAAGCCATGTCTAACAAGCTAATTTTTTGTGAGTAGCTTCATTTTGACAAGACGCCCAACTTTTTCCTTACAACAATTTTCGTTGGTGGTAGCTTACAGGGATAGCAGGAATTAAATGAGTTGATTTGACAGATATTTATTACAAAAGGGATTTTCTCTGTTAATTTTCAAGATAATTATCTAAATAAACCAAATAAATATTTGTCTTACAAAATGTAAGGTTTCATCAAAGAGTCCCCTACCACCAACACGTATTGTTAACGATGTCGTGAAAAACAACTGCTAACCAGCTGATTTTTTTCTGTTGATTATATAATATTTATATAATTTAACACCCACATTGTCCTACAAATTGCGAGGTACATCATTCTGGTTTTTAAATATTTATCAAATCAACATATTTAATCTCTGCTACCCCTGTAAGCTACCACCAACAAAAATTGTTGTAAGGAAAAAAGTTGGTCGTCTCGTCAAAATGAAGCTACTCACGAGAAATTAGCTTATTTATTAGTAATGACTTGGAAAAGTGGTTCAGGAATCCCTAACTATTTAAAAAGCATTTTAACAATCATACAAGCTATATCAACAAAACGACGTTATTTTTATTTAAATGATATTTAAGTATATTTTTCAGCTGGAGATCGAACCCAAAGCGACTGTCCACTCCTACCGAGAAGAGGATAATAATCAGGGGCGCAATAAAGGGGGCGGTTGGGGAACCTCCCTTCTTAAGATGGCAATAGGCTTCCCAAAAATTATTGGGCACATAAAATATTTTAGTGTGAATATACTTCATGAACAGGGACTTAACCCCCCCAAAAAAAAAAACAGTAATAACATTTACAAAAAATACACCAAAAATCAAATATTACTCTTTATTGCATGAACAGTCTCTGACACTAACCATCGAGAACAGTGTTTTTTTTTTGGAAAAGATAGAAGTCGGCGGGCGCCGAATCAAGAAAATGGAAAGATATGTTAAAAGTTTATGGTTTTCGTAAATACTTGCTAAAGGAGCGAACTTTGTATGTTCTGTATCTAAAACTAAAAAATAATTAGGAAAGTCCTAGCTACCAGATCGCACCAATATTCTCATTAATCTGGGGTATTAATCAGTCAAATAATAAAGTCGTTGGGTACCTGAAATTTTTATTATAATATTTACTGTGGATACGCTACGCCCAACGGTTTTATTATTTGCCGATCAATACCTCAGATTGATAAAAATATTGCTGCAATCTGGTAGCTAGGACTTTCCGAATTATTTTTGGCTATTAGAATAATAAAGCCGTTTAACTTAAAAAAATATATATACATAATTTATTTGCATTTTTTCCTTGTTGTATCGGTTTCTGTTATGGGCAAAAACTCTCCTCGGCTCTTGAAATAGTTCGAAAAACGATGATGTTTCTGTTTTAGCATTATTGGGAAGCCATTGTTTTTGCGGCGATGGACATAAAGCATCGATTGTTATGGTAATTTTTTCGGGATGGGAACTCTGACCCCTGAAAGATAATTTCGGTATTGTTTATATGCAAAGTGCTATAGTCTTTTTGTTTTTTTTTCTCTAAAAAATGTCTAGTCGTAAAAGCTTTTTATTAAGAGGGTTGCGGGATTTAATATTAACGAGTTTTGTGCTTTTTTGAAATCTCAGCTCAAAGCAAACAATTTAAAATTATTTAAAAAATACAGTTGTGATGGTATTTTTTTATTATAAATACTCAATAAAAAAAGATTATATTTAATTTTAATATGGAAGAAAATTCATGAAGAGCTAAATCTCCTTGCTGCTTGTATTTTCCTAGCACTGCAAGGTCGCATCCATCAAACATTGTCCTATTTTTGCGACGAAATTTTCACACTAGCCAAAAATTTTTCTTTAAGGTTAAACCTAGACTGATTTCAAGAATTTAGGTAGTTCTAGTCAGGATTCTTAAGTTTGCTTGACTTCGCCTACCTAACCCTTTTGTAACTTATTATTAACATTTTATCTTCTCTTACTTATAAAATGTGTTTAAAAGATAATTTATTATTGTGAACAGATAGTAGAACTCATATAGAGAAGCCCATTTCCAAAAATGTTTGAATATGCTTTTGAAATAAGAAGATTAATTAATTTTTTAGTTTACTTAAAAAAATTAATTGTCTTCTTATTTCAAAGCATATTAAGAATGAGCTTCTCCTATGTCCTATCTGTTCCTGGCAGCAGTATCTTTTAGAAACACATTTTATAATGAAGAAGATAAAATGTTAATAATGATTGCAAAGGAGTTAGGTAGTGAGTCAATGACTATCTGACTATTTATTCTTTGAAATCGATCTGAGGTAACCTTAAGAAAAATTTTTGGCTAGTGTGAGAATTTGATAAACTAAGCAATGTTTGATGGATGCGACCTTGCAGTCTTCTGAGGGAAGTTTAGCTTTTCTGGAGTTTACTTTCCATGTTGTAAATATACTCTTTTATTGATGTTATAATAAAGTACCGTGCAACTGTATTTTAAAATAGTTCTAAATTAATTTGTTTTAACTGTACAAACTAAGTGTGGATCCTGGCCTCTTGGCTAAAGAAGCACAGCACAGGCATTTTTAGAAAAAAACAAAAGACTACCCAACACTTTGCGTAATGCCGAGAGGCCACCTCTTTCGGGGTCATTCCCATTACCATAACATCGTGCTGCTGTCCTGCCGCAGCACCCAATGTAATATCTTTAAGTGAAAGGCCCATCGTCGTTTCGAACATTTCAGAGAGTTTTGCCCAGAACGAGCCATTACAGAGTGAGACAAATGCGAAAGCCAAATTATGTATTTTTAAAGTAAATGAGCACACTCTTGCTAAAGCTAAAGATAATTCTGGAAGTCCCAGCTACCGAATCGGCAATGTTCTCATCAATCTGAGTCATGATCATGCAAATAATAGTTCGCGGGTCAGTAATGGGGCTGATTCTGAACAGAGACACCGACGGTTGACGGAATTTGTTTACTACTGAACTCTTCTCTATACGGCTGAGAGAGATATATTCTGTCTAGCTTGCTTTTGGTTGGATTTTTATGTTAAAATTGAATTTACAAACTAGCAAAGGCAAAATGTGTGCTATACTGGCTTCTCGTGATGACTGAAAAGAGGATTCCCCCTTCTATAAGACACAGCTGTCCTTCAATTAATGAATAAATTCAAGCAACAAAAAAATCTGTATTATTAATCTATATTTAATTAAATATCTTTATGTATTATTGCATACATATCATTCATATGGAACTGCTATTAAAAATCGCTGTTATAGTAATAAAGAAATATTCAACAGGTATATTAACCCGCATAAACAAAAATATGACTGTGGCCACAACGGTTTATTTGCAGCACGCAAAAACAGAAAGCAGCTTGACCATGTCATTGTGCGCATTCACAGCTGTTTTTGGTTCAACAAAAAATCCCAGAGGCTGCCAATCGAGGTGCGAACAGAGCTTTGATTCCATTGTGACCTGCGAGACTGATGCCAAAATTCAGGACCGCGGCTGCTTCCTGCGCATGCGAAGAATGGTCGAAGCGGTTCGAAACAATAATAAGGCTTCGTTGGTGGCGTATCGAAACGAATATTAGGACGAGAACTCAGGGTGCTTAATGACTACAGTATTTGCCAGTGCCCCGGATTAATGAGAATGTGGTGAATACAGTAACTTCCTAATTATTACAGCTTTAAACCTGCAAATACAAAGTTTGTTTCACAACGAAACATTACAAAAAACCACAAACTTACAACATATCTTCCCATTTTCTCCGCAAGCACCAAATACTAAATACAATAAAGAAGTAATGTTTGTTTTTGGTGTATTTACAAATGTTATTATGACAACGTTTGAAGGAGACCTTTGTTCATGAAGTATATTCACACTAAGCGGCTTTATGTGCTTAATGTACAGGAAGCTATTATGACTTAGAGAATACAACCGCCGCGCCCTGACCAATCTCTTCTCGGTAGCTTTGGTCATTCCAGCTGAGAAAAATAGCAAATATCATTCATAACGTCAATGGAGTTATCAAAACTTCGTTGATAAAAAAAAGTTAGCAAACGCCCAGGCTTTACTGCTTGGGCATCTGACGGTCATAGGTAAGGCTGTATGATCCCGAAACTGTGCCCAATAACTGCGATACTGTGGTGCATAAATACATTATGCGGTGAATAGCTTTTCTTGACATAACTGTGATAAATGCTTTAAGTAGTTAGGGCTTCTAATTCCCTTTCCAAGTCGTACTTTAATAAATAAGCCAATTTCTCGTGAGTAGCTCATTTTGACAAGACGCCCAACTTTTCCTTACAGCAATTTTCGTTGGTGGTAACTTACAGGGAGCAGAGAAGATAAGCTAATGTTGATTTAAATGGATAAAAAACCAGAATGTACCTCGCTGACTACAAGGACTGTATTATATAATCTGAAAAAATCGGCCTGATTATGAACGTTAACTTCACGACGTCGTTAATACATGTTGATGAACCTACATTTTGTAAGACAAATATTGACTGATTTATTTAGATAATTATCTTAAAGTGGCGTCCTATTTGCTCTTCAATTTTTTGATGTCTGCCAAAATCAACTCGACCACCACCAGCTGAAAGAATTGTGAAGTTGAGCGTCTAATCAAGATGAGCTACTCAAAGCCAACGTGGCTTTGAAAAATGGTCCAGGAAGTTAACAAAGTATTGAAATTTTCTGAAGATTAAACAGTAATATGGAGTCATTTGATTCCTTTAACCCCGGCGGCACACTGTAACTCTGGCCCGCCTTTGTTATCCCCAAGGGCAATAAAACCAAACCTATATCTTTTAATGTAATCAGATTCCGTGGCGAAGAAAGAAGATAATGTGAAAGTGCCCGCTCTGAAAAATCGAATTTATCAAAGTGACAGGAATAAAGTATATGTAATCTGAAATTGCGCCGTTATACGAGGACACTCGTAAAATATTTGTGTAAAATATTTGTCAATACACGGATATTTAATTAAAACTAACATTGGTTTCGTAATTTTGTCAAAAAGATAATAAGCTAAATATCTGTATTACCTTGGATTATTGTCCCAAACATAATCAGCTAACCCTTATGTAACAGAACAATTTGAACGTTTTCAAATACCATTGAATTTCTCATTTTTCTTTACGACAAACAGCAAAGCAGTATAAATGAACTATGTATTTCCAAACGATAAATATTTTAATTTAAAGCAATCAACATCAACTACGTAACGTCCGACAAGAAATCTGCAGAAACGCTGGCAATATGGCGAACTTTTAACCAAGCAGCAAGCTGCGTCAGACACGGCAATTCGCCGTACCGCTCACGCCATATTCATAACACTGGTTGTATGCGTAAACGGGGTATGCCGGTATTCAGAGGTGTCAGGCGTCAGGAAGCTTGCGCAAGCTGCACGGTAGACTGGACGGATATGCGAAGTACTGGACCTTTGAAGATAAAAGCTAAAAAAACATACCAATAATAAGATGACACAAGCACAGAAACAAATATCTAAATAATGTTGGTCAAACGAAGATAACACATAATAAAAAGAGAGATGACAACAGGTATCGAAAAGTATTTTCTGACATATTTTACCGTAATAAGTCTGAACTCAAAACAAGGTCAAACAACAAAAAACACAAGCACGGGGGTAAGAGGGAACACAAATTTTATTAAAGAGGGGGATATATCTTTGCTACTCAGGCACTTTTAAAGTGTTTAACCCCATGTTCTCTTTATAAGTGGCCCAGCCGTGCTGGCGGCCGGCAATGTGGCTTAATACTACGGTTTTAATGACATTGGCTAACAGAACTCTGGAACAGCTGGTGACAAAGGCAAAAGTGGCGTTAAACTGCATGGTGCTTTCATTAAAAAAATAGTGCCTGACTTCCCGCAGTGTATTGAATTTGACTTATCATGCCTTCGCTTGAAATATGTTAAATAACGTCCCAACCTGGCACATACAGATGGGCAGTGACGCAGGTGTTGCAAAAGACTCAACCTAAAGTTGTGTTTTAAAATTAGTGGTTCTTTGTGCTCTGGAGGATAGGCGCTGTTGTTAGTTGCTTTCAGTTGGCCACGCTCCCAGAGCCAGGCAGGTTGGTGCTTGACCTGAATCAAACAATGTACGCTACTGCAATGCCAACAACTGCCCATTTGTCGACTGAAGCCAGCTGTTATGTTGTTTAACTCTGTAACTGTTGTCAGTCAGTGTAGTCTTTTATTCAGCACTCTTAGTAAATGTGAACACAAGTAATTTTGCATCTATTTTTGGCCACCAATATGCTAATATATATGCTCATATATATATATATATATATATATATATATATATATATATATATATATACATAACTTGTGTATAATGTCCGTTTACAATATATTAATAAATAGGGGTAGTTCTGCCTAATCTGGGTAAAAGT